>JAAAKO020014364.1:0-16699 GCA_010015015.2 Bolitophila cinerea
GTCTATAGCTAATTTGATTGATTTTTAGAGTTTAATAATTGATGAACAAATCAACAAATCGCATCGTCATATGTTTTGTCAAATTTGAGAAATTTTGGTGGAAACATTTTGTAAATTAGAGAGTGCCGCCTGCTCGTCATATAATGTCAGAATAAAGAATAATACATTAATTACATACATTAATTACGTACATTAATTCTGAAATATAACCTTTTTTGTTATAAGAATTTCCGGAATTAACCTTTTTAGGATAAAAAAGCAACATTAACTTTTTTTGTGATGTGGTACATTTATAGAGAGTTAATTCCGCAATTTTTGTTCTCCAGCGAGGTTATTCCGCCTTTGCAATTTATTTGTAATTCATTTGCAATTTCACCTTTGCAGTTCAAAATAGCTAATCTCAAAAAAGTAAATATATAAAAAGTTTCCCTTAATTTATTTGTTCTTCGAAAACTTAAGGACAAAAAAGTTAATGTTGATTTGTAATCGTGAAAAGCTAATTCCGGGTATAATGATAAAAGTTCTAAAACTTAATTTCGAAAGAGTAAAGACCTAACTTCATGTAAGAATCAATCAGCAATTCCTCCTCCAACTTATCAGGAGACATGCATTGCTATAAGAACGTTAAAGAGCAACAAAGTAGTATGGAACGTTGGAACTTACCTTAATCATACAGCAGTGTGAGATCATAACAACTTCCTGACGACTGAAATGTTGGCGAAAAGTTGACATAATGAATAAGGACAACCGGAGAATTAAACAGTTTCTCATAGTATACACAACATGTTCTCCGAAATTCTCTTAGACGTTTAGTTATAACATATGGAACATATATGCAAGAAACAAAAAAGTTGATGTGGCTTTTCTAATTATTTATTAATGGATAGTCAGTGAAAATATTGCCTGCAATTTTAATAAAAACTACATGACTTTTTTTAAATTTATGTTTAAAATTAAAAAGTACTTTTTTAAATTAAACTACAATGATATTTTACTAAATTTGTCTTATAAAGCTAAACTCTTTTGTTACTTTGCGCCGCTTAGGCAATGCAATGCCAAACTAATATAAAACACCCACGCACAAGCCAGGACGGTGCGGCGCCGTGTTTCCTTTTGTTCATTCATAAAAAATGTGAAAACATAGACAATTCTAAATACAATATACAGTTGCGTGCTGCATATACATATATATTTATACATATCAATACATTTTCGGTCGGCATGCACGAGCATATAGCACCCATGCACGAACTCGATCCTCGATGCCCGAGCACACTGAATCTGGTGCGTGTGAGCGTGTGCGCTCTTTTAATATGTGTGTTGTCCAGCCTCTCTCGATTCAATTTTATTTTTTTGAAAGCTGTAAAAGATGGTATAAGCTTTATTGCATTTTTGTTTTGATCGTTTATGTGCTGCCATCTGTTTTCTCGTGTGCAAGGTGAGCATGATACTAATATGTATAGTTATAATATGATTGTATGAAATAAAATTATATGATCGCTAGAAATATGCGCTACCATGTTAAATACTTACAAATGATGTATAAATATATATTTGTAGCAAGTATATAAGGTGAGCTACAAATATACGAGTATACTTTCCGTAAATAATTTTTAGCTTAAAAATATATATAAAATAGTTTAACATATTATATGTTATTATTAAAGTTTAATTACATTTAAGAAGTGACTATGTATTATTTCAATAAAAAATAATTGGTCTTATTATTAGGCTATAAATTTATAGTAATAGAAATAATTTTTGACTATATTTTGCTATTGTTATCTAGGCGTCAATGTTACCAATGTTTGTATGATGTCAAAATTTTACTATAAAAAAAATAGATTATAAAATAAATATTAATATATAAATATAAATTTACTAATTTAAAACACTCTTCCCAGGGTGAAATATGATGCGATTTAACAATTGTCAGTGCTCTGAATTTGTCTCCATTGAAAATTTAGAATACTAGTATATTAATTAAAATTTAAAGTACAAGTATTTAAATTACATCCTTTGTCTGGTAAAATCACTTTCGGGCAAATCCTAACCATATAAAACGTGTCAACTCGATTTAAATAATCTTTTAAAATCTAAATCGTACTCACGTACTAAGATTGTCTGCAGTAACTGCAATCAACAATCAATCCATTAGCACAAGTTTACCAAAAACGGTAATAGATTTAAAAGCTAGCTTTTCTGAAGCTCTAAACCGTATAACATAGATACATAACGAGGAAGAATGCTTAATAGCAACAATAAGGAAAGAACGATCGTTTATTAGACTAATAAATTAATGCGCCATGTAGTCTACCAAAGTAGCAAGATACATCCCAAAATCAACACCAAAGAGAAAACCTCAAGAGTTAGTCAATTTTGAAAGATACAGCATCAAACGTATCCAAATCCGCACTACGATTACTAAAATATAGAATTTTGTAATGTTAAAACTAAACGCTACTAAGGGTGGCTGATAAGGCTGTACAATATTCAAGATTGTAAAGTTTAATAAGATTTGGGAATAAACTTCCAAAAGTTCAATCAAATCAAGAGAAAGTTGAGAAAGTTTTAAGGAGCAAGAAAAACATCGACACTGTCCAAAGTACAAACAAACAATTATTAATTATAATTAAAATACATCGAACAAAACCAACAATTGGCCAGAAGATCATTTCTTTGATAAATACAATTTTTGAAAAAGGCACAATTCTTATTTCTAAAATATAAATAATAATTAGTCAAAAACAAATATTCATCGAATTCGATTATAGTCGTCTATTCATGAAAAGCTTAAACCAAAATTACAAAGCATCAAGTGCATTTTTCAAAAAAATTAAGAAAATGAAAAAAAAAACGAACAATTACTCGAAATTTTGTGGAAAATGACAAAAAAGAATACGACAATACGTTTAAAAATATATCTAGCAAAGTTAAAATTCGGTAAAACTCGAAAAAGATCTTTTGGTAAGCGTCAAAAATTAAATTCGAAACAAAATTTCGACAAATTATCAATAGTATTAAAAAAAACTATTCAATTTCAAAACACTATTTAAAAAAAATAATATATTACAAAAAATCATATATATTATTTATTATAGATTCAAAAATTTGTGAACCGATATTTTGGAAAATCTCTTTAAAATCTCTCTTTTGTCCAATATGGAATTGATCATCCTTTAATGGGACAATTTTTACTTCTCACGCACTTAAAAGAGGCCTTTAATGGGGAATATAAACACTACAGTAAGATATTGCATATAATACAGTATTTTTATTATTAACCTTACATAATTTGTTTTGGCAGAAGTCTTTTTGTGACTTCTGCCAAAAAATATGAACATTTTGGTGTATTTTGTTTTTTTGCTTGTTTTTCATCCTTAGGATGCCCACACTTAACCCCAAAACTATTTTCTTAGGTTTAATCCAATGATGAAGTTTTTATAAAATAAATCATACATTTGATTTTTTTCATTAATTTTTTAATTTTCAAATAATCATCTTAAAATGACACCCTAGGATAAATAGTGGAAAATGATTTGGACTAAAGTAATATTTTTCAAAGCTACCCATAAAATGCATTTTATTAAAAAACTAAATTTAAAGTTTTTATTATTTGTATGGTAAACTTTTTATTTAGGCAAAAAATGCGTTAAGCGCAAAAGGTTAACTAGGATGGGATCCTGCACACGGTCGGTTTATTATAATATATATCGTCGGTCTAAAATCAGAGGTCAAAAAACAACAACCAAATCGAATTTCGTTTTATTGTTGAAATAGATAAAACTGATAGTTAGCTTTGTTTCTTTTTGTTTGTGGTTGTTGACTTCTGATTTGAGGCCGACGAAATGCAAAATACATTACTATAATTCAAAGTTTCAATTTTTATAATAAAATTACCTACTGGGCTCGTGCAGCATACAATAATGATGATGTTTGTTGGTTCAGCTTTAGCCTTCTCTATTCGTACTAATGCATGAGAGTAAATTATACAAAATGTCTGACTGCACAAAAGCAAATAATCTGGAGCCAATTATTAAGTTAAATTCTATTAAATCTATCCAATTTTATTTTCTCAAACAATAGTATATATATAGCTCCATTAGAGCTAAAAATGTGTCGACAAACTGTAAAATTTAAAATAAAGCTTTAAATTGTTATTTGGGATGGCCAACCTCCATTTGTAAGAAATTCGTTTTTAGAAGGCATAAATAAATAGAAGAAAAAAATGTTTCTGTTCCTCCGAATGCTGTCTTACCAAACGAAAATAAAAAAAAAAAATTATCTAAAACTATATTCGTATATGTCATCATATGTGTATTATTTAACGACACCCATTGCCCTACTTCAGCGTTCACCCATACACAATATCCGCTCTCATTATCTCACCGATACCGCACGCGCTTCTTGCGTTGCGTTCGCCGACTTAGCGCATGCGCTTGCGTTGTCCGCTGTGCGCTGCCTCTCAGCACTCAGCCGCACTCAAACAACGCTCAGTCGCTCATTCTCGCAGTGAACTTAACAGAGTATGGACGTACGCCGTAGATGTCCGCAACGATTCGCTTATGTGAAGAACTTTAGACTCAGTTTAATCGACTATTATATTTTTAATTTCGTGTATCCGACGTGAAGTCCATATAATTCGCCAGCCGCCCGCCGTGTGTGCTCGCTTTTACGTTCGTGTATGTGTACCTGAGTATGTCTGTGTATGTGTATATTATTCTGTTTAATATAAAAAATATTAAATTATAAATAAATAGAAAAATTCTCTACAAAATAAAAATTGTGATATATATATTATTAAATCGACAAATCGCATTAACCCGATAAGCTGATCTTCGATTAAGTATTAAGTCTTGCTCCTGAAAAGAGTTAAAGCGCAGAGATTCGAGAGAATAGCAATAAAATATAGTGAGTTTTTGCAATTCGTGGACACAGTGTTTTTTATTGATTTTTGTGACGAGGAATAAGGAAAAAGCTGTCAAAATGTGGTGTCTAGTAAATCTGCCGAACGGTACTACCTTCGGAATACTGTGCGACCCCAAGGCTATTGGTCAGGAGTGTCTGGAGAAGGTACATATATTCAAAGCTTTTCTTGTTGTATTGGTTTTTTTTCTATTATTTTGTGAACTAAATATAAATTTGAGGGAGTTTTAAAATTTAAAAAAACATAAAAAATTTAAATAGTTTTAAAAAAATTTCACTTTAATAGAATTAAAAAAAAAATAAGATGAAAAAATAAAACAAGGATATCTTTATGATATGAAGAACACAAAATAATATAAATTCTAAACTCACTATCCCGATTTGAACTTTAAACTGACATCTTGGTTTGTTCTCCATTGTTTACGCATACATGACTCACCGTTATACCGGCGTACATGTGCACACCAGCACCAGTAGTTGTGTCTCGACATTAAATTGATTTACAATATACTGAACTGCATATATAAATCATCGTAATGTATTACAAGCACATGCATTATTATCAATTACTCACGAGCACAAACCAATTAAGTTATATATTTTCATAGATATATATTTTTATTATATATACATATAAATATTATTTTTATATATAAAATACTCACACATGTGCTAAACTGGACGCATTCAATTGCAGACCATACTAATACTCGATATTACTCACATGCGTGTATTTTATACTGTATACACATAAAACTATAACCGTAATTTAAAGCATATGTGCGAAGCTATAATTATTTTGATTAAATTACCGTACACTCAAATCGTTTACTCGCTCTATATATAGGTACACTACATATAATATACATTTTACCTTGTGTGTGCGTATGGGTGAGTGTTTGTTTTTCACTATATTTTGCATAAATTTGTACTTCATTAAGTAATTTTTATAGCGTAATTAGTGGTCGTTAAACACGTCGGTCGAATGGATATCAATCCATCGATCGATCGATGCGCCGCGTTATATAGTTTATCGTCGTGCGCGGACACCAATTGATAAATTATACAGAACGCGTGTGTCACACACGGACACAAAATACATATATACGAGTATATAGGCTCTCTGATGCAAAACATATACATATTTTATGCTTTTACCGGCAATGTGCGCCGCAAGATGCACGGATATAAACAAAAAACGGCGATGCGTATATTTATCGTAAATTACAGGGCATTTCGAGGAGAACACACAAAGAAAGCCCCAACGTTAAACAACGAGCAAAATAAATAAACGTTGGCGCACGCGCGTGCGCATCACATGAATGCATCCATACATGCATGAGACTTGAGAATTATAAATACTCTTTTCTTTATATTCAAACATACACGATTCGTGTATATACAATATACGTATATAAGATATAAGCTATGCACTCTCTGTGCAAGCACAATGATCGTACACGCACACACACACACACCAATATCCTCTGCGATAATCGCATAATAATAGAATGCACACTGCAAAAAAGAGGCAGCGCAGCTGGTCGACAGCAGGATTTAAAACTGGTTTCAAATCGTTAATATGCATACACATACAAACACTTAAACATTGATGATTTGTTTTTTTAGATAACATAATACCCCTAATCATCTTAGTTCAGCCGCATGCTCAAGTTCTGTCTGGGCAAAACGAGGGAGTGAATAAGATTACAATGGATTAGAATGAAGACCATTAGATCCATTAAAGGGTATGAAGGACCATTTAGTCTACTAAGTGTAATTTTTTCTCTAAACTTCGAAACTTTACACTTTGAAGTAATCTTACAGATTCGAAGGACCATTTGATCATACTTACTGTAATATACCATACAATTAGGAAGTTTCATTTTTTCCTAACAGAACGAAATGAACATAATTTATTGGTTCACTGGACCAAGTCAATGTTGTTTAAATCATTGCCAATCACCGTAACAGTGTCATCTCCCGGAGGAAATCATGAGTTCCTGAATGGGTGTCTCCGAAATCTATTTTAGAATCCTTTTGATTTATTGGAGAAAATTAGTACACATACATTGGCTATTGACCGAAGGATTATAAATGATATATTATAGTAAAATTTGGTATTGGTATTGCAAATTCTTAATATTTAGATAATAAATAGGCAAAATAATATGAAAACATATAGATTTTTATATAAATTTATATTTACTCTACCATATGTATTTCTATTACTAAAAAAAAATATTAAAAAAATGGTCAGTTGGCTAAAACCTTTGAAGACACTTTAAAAAAAAGTTTATCAATTGGTGTCAGAATCGTACGCTCACCTGTTTTCGGGAACCTACCAAATAAGCAAGACCACTTTAATGTACACACTAAAAAAAAAACTAGAAAGCAAGTGATTATATATTATAAATAATCAATTAAAAATCTTAATCAAAATGTACAATATAACCTAGCTCCTGCGATTTTGGGTATATAAATTAGTTAGCATCAGTATACCGATGCGGTTGGCGTGCCTTGTGTTCTTTGGGTCTGAAGTTGCGCTTCACACATAATAATATGGCCCACAAATATCAAGGTTATGTTTATTTATATATATACTATTATATAATACATTTACACAATTCATTGTTAATCAAAGACACTCACACACACACGCGCACAAACTCGTTTGCGAGAATGTCAGACGCAGAATGCGAAGAAACAGAACGCGATCAAAACAAAAATATTGTGTCTGTTGGTTTATTTTTTTGTTCGTCTGTTTTGTGTGTATATCCTACGTGCGTGCCGAATGGATTCAATGAAACGGAAGTAAGACTAAATCTTTTGTATTTTTGGAGAATATAAATGATAAAAAATACCTAAATATTCCCGCGTGTGCCTCTTTTACGCTATTTTTGGTAGTAAAAGCACGTACAACCAACTGACAGGCGTAATTGTAGCTTGTTTACATAACCTTCGAGAAAGTAATTTAGTTTCTAATGCATGAACCATGAATTCGGATACTGAGTGTCTTTGAAAAAATGTATTGCATATAGGTGGATTGGTTTTATTAAGTTTAATCGGGTAACACTATTGTGGCCTTTTGACAGTTCGACAAGAAAGAGCTTCTTGCAAGCCTATTGTTGGAATCAACGTTCTGTGCGGCTGGCAACTAGAATATCATAGACTAGCTCATCTATTGGCGAAATCCATCCATGATGGCAACACCATGATTTTGAAGTTTCAAACCACTCAGCTAACGTCAATTTTTACACAAAAAACAACGCCACTGGTGGGTGTGGATTTCGCCAATTGGCCAAAATCGAGCTGGCAATACTATTTTGTTAAAATATCCAAGAGAAAAAGGTGATTATCTGAATGTGTCAGGATACATACATAAAAAGCACATACAAGTTACTATTCAATATATTTAATGGTTCACACTTTTGCGGCCATCGTAAAAAACCTTTTAACAAATTAAAATGAACATAACCTACAAATTGACATTTTATAGTCAAATAATGCGTAATGGAAAACAGAAAATTTAAATTCGTAGAGAAGAGAGGGTAAATATAAAAAGATAATATTGAGCAGATACAAAAATATGTATATCTACTTATAAACCAAACTCGAGTGCGTCTTGATTGTAATGCCTCAAATTAACACCAATTTAATGCGTGTAGCGTGTGTGTCTGTCAGAGCCGCCAAACATTTGACAGAGACGCTGTTTAAAATGCACGCAGACACACACACACAGACATTTTATGGCCCTATGCGTGGCGAACGACATAATCATTAAGCAAATAACAGTTTTTTTGGAAGCATGCGGTGCGACGCGACGCTCAGCATGCGGGATATTATCTTTTGGGACGACAACATTTTATGACAGTCGTGCGAGATGCTCGGCATCTCAATACCAATTTTCTTATTATAATACACGATACAAAAACACACATTCTAAATATATACTCTGAATATGCGCTGCGGCGGCGGGCGGTCGATGAGAAAACCACATCATTTCTATGTTTTCTGTTTCTTATCAACCGATTAAATCTTGATGAACTCCGTATGGTAATCTTGTACGAGCACTTAATGGTATATTCAAGAAATGCACTTTATTGGGAATGTGCTTGCGTGGAAAAGTCATAATAAACGCGTATGCGTGTTTCTGTTTACGTTTGTAGCCTGCGAGTGGCTTATGATCGTCTATTTTGTATTTATGCTTCAAAGATTGCGAATACGTGACTTGGCGCACGCACGCCAATGCCTTTGAATCTTCAGCACTATCGTTTTTGCGTTATATATTAAAATGCATTAAACAAATTTAAACGCGTGCAACGTTGCACGCACGCATTGATTTTAATATATTCTGAATTGCAGCGCTGTGCTGCACTTTGACTTGGGAAAAAACGTTTACTGATTTCGTTTATATACAAATTAGTTCAACATACAGAATGCATATGGAGGAAAATATTGTTTTTGTTTTCTGTTGGTAGTTGGCGAGTTTATAAGTTATTTTGCATTCGCGATAATAATATATATTACCAACAAAAATTGTAAAACGTATAATGATAATATATACTCTTTACATATAATATAAATATAAACTCTTTAAATACAATTTAAATTAATTTAACCACAAGGCGACAAATATGCCGATAATAAAAGCGACAAATATGGTGACCAGATGTGGTGAAAATAATAATTAGACTAAAATAGCAGCAGGTTATTACTTACTTACAAAGACAATAACAAGATTTAAACTACCCATAAAATAAAATAAATTCGTCAATAATATAAGCATTATATACATAACCTCAAATATGCAGGGCACATGTTTAATCAAAATCACGTCAATTATGGCAACTAATATGCGATAATAAAATAATGGCGATTATTATAGCAACCCTTATTAATGCCGATAAATTTGAACAAATATGGTAGCAGAGTTTGTCAAACTCGTGTATCAATACTTGGGTAGTAAACATACAATTTAACCTCAATATAATAATATGGTCAAATGTTTTATCACACCATGCCGTAAAATATGGCGGCCGAATTATCACATACAAAAAATACACCTTATAAACATCAAAATCTATATCCATCATAAATTATACTACCTATTTTATAAACCCAATAGCAATTATCACGGTATACACAAATATTATAATCTTTTGAGGTTAACTACCAAATTTATGACACATGACAAAATACCCAAACTAAAACTACACTAAATTACTATTTTGATAGCTATTCAGAAATATTTGGTGAGCGCACATGCACACTGAACCAAAACCTCGCCATCAATTTGTCAATTAAATGTATTTCTAATCCATCATCAATCTATTTCTATAATTGTAAATTGTAATTATTTACTGTAATCGTCAGCCAGTGTGGTAGAGCATTACCGATTACACAAATACATCATAATATACGCCCGGTAATCCTTGAAGACACGCACAGTCGAATATGCAGCGCACACGACGCATGTGAATGTGGAACACTTAAATATATTAATATACTAAACGCTTGTAAATTATTAAATGAGAATATCTAGAGAGAAAGAGCGGTAAGCGGCAATTGATAAAATTGGTGGTTATAAAGTTTATGACCTAAAAGTTATCGATAATATAGAAATTATGTGTTAGAAAAACAAATATATATTATTTAAAATCGCTTGCGTGCGTGCGATTATAAATATCTGTGCCCGGGGATCGTAAATAATTACATGATCGTTGAACTATAATCAATAACATAAGATTGTGTTTACATTTGGTATTTTTGTTGTGTCATAAAATGACAGAAATGTCAGTGTCATTAATGTGTGTAAACAAACGATTAGTAAGTGGTATTAAATTGAATATATAGTAAAGTAGTGATAATTGCATCTGGTGGAGATCTATAAATAATAAACAAAATATATATGTGAAAAAATTAAAGAGCGTCTCCAGTACTAGAGCTGAATTTTGACTGATAATATTTCTGTGCAGCTATTATGTAGTAGGATTATCTCATATAAAATGTGAGAATATATCTATATTCTAGATACGACCAAAGAAATGTATGATTTTTATGCGAAGTAATGAATTTTAAATTCCATAATCATTCTACATTCCACAAATTCAATATATTTTTGTAGACATTTTCTGAATTTTGATCACCGAAATTAACATTACACAATTACTGCATTAAATTTACTACATTTTGTTGATCTTCGCAAAATTGCCTTTGATAATACACGTGATTTAAATTACAAAAAAAAACAAATGGTTACAATAACCTTGCGTGCATTCGCTGTATATATATATATTCGACACCTCGAAGTAACCCTAAGTCGAAAAAACAATGCGCCATTTTATCAGAATTGCAGTTTATATACATTAAATAGGTATTGCGCATTTCCAAACCATATCCTGTGTTTTGTTTTTCCAAATGGCCGCGTCGAATTAAGCGCAATAAGCTAAATTTGCCTTATATTGCAATTTAAAATTATTAAATGCATTGGGCATATAAATTTATTTTGAATAAGCTCAAAATAACAATAACTGAAACTGAATAACATATTTTAAATGTCTAATGTGCAATAAAAAAAACAGTCTATAATGTATAAACACTCCTGTACAATACAATAATAAACCCGATATATATATAAGTATAATTTAGTATTGCCTCTTTATATTGTCATTATTTGCCTGTGGCGGTCGTGATAATTGAGTACAATTGCACTTTGTGTAAAAACGACCAGGCCAAGGTCACCTTTTCGGTGAGTGCAAGTGTCGCATAGAATACTGCTCGGTGTGCAAGTGCATAATGTTGTTAATTGAATTTGCGTGCAATCATTTGAATAGGGACAAATTGAAACGGCTCAAGTGCAATCTTTTGTCACTATTAGAATTTAAGTGCGGAATACTGCAACCCACTAAAGATCAATATAGTACTAATTTAGAATAGATCAATTTTTTTAGTAAAAGTTCCACAAATATGTTAAATTATTACCTGACATCAGGCAACACTGTGATATTATTGTAATGGCAATACGAGAATATAAATTATAAAATAATAAAAATGCAATAAGACCAAAAAAATATCTTTACTCTTAAATCAGTTAAATTGCGGTTAATAGATAAATCAAGCAATTTAGTTATCATCTGGCAACACACGAACAATACAATGCAATACGTTTTTGACAACTTGAAACGCATATTTAAAATTTAAATAGTAACACTGCAATTTCAAAGTTGCCAAGAGATAAAATATTGCAATATAAAATGTCATCGGGCCACACGTAGCCAACCGGACGCCTATATATAGTATATAATAGTTCAAATTAGACGAATCAATTTCCAACAGAATACCACGGGTCGCACTCATTAAACATAAACATATAAAATATAATATGCAAATACGCAATTAATAAGAATGATAAACGCACATACATAACGGCACATTCATGGCACACGTGCACACGTTAAATTCTATACCATGTGAAACACAATTAATTGAGGTTTCATCTGCGGCTTATTTTTTTTGACCGCATATTAGCATTTTATAGTATTATATTAAATATACATATCGACTAGTGAAAACATACGAGTACATTTAAATTATGTACTGTATATTATGTATTTATATGAATTGTAAAGCTCAAATTATGCTGCTAAATGTTATTTTTGGAAATGTCAAAGGGGATTTAATGGTAAGTTTGAAAACCGCACAGATCTATGTGTATGTGAGCCACTAAGGTTATACTGAAAATAGAGGTCGAGTAAAACTGGACGCAATATGTAATGATTTTTTAAAATTGGTTGTAACGAGTCATAGTTTACTTATGTTCAATGTGGCAATACCAAAAATAGATATATTTTTAAAATTGTTTTTTTTTTTAATAAATATAGTTTTTTATATAATCAAGCAGATTTATGTCACTAGAAAGTCAGTTGTTAATACAGGAGTCCTTCAAAGTGCAACATTGAATAGCCGAAATTGTATTTTACATTAGGCAATACTAAATAAAAAGAGGAGAAGAGGAGAATACATTGATTTTATAACGAATTATGATAAAAAAAACTATTAAAGCAAGCCTAAATTTAAAAATGACGATTTTAGATATTTTTGAAAATATGCTGTACATTTTGTATTATTTAAGAATTCAAAAGATTTCTATATTGTGATTGAATCTTTTTACCTCATATTTTAAACGTATGTTTAATATTTACAACACGGTGTTGTTGTGGCGAGTTATCATCAAAATAGCTAAGGGGGTGGCAACCTGCAACCCTTTCCCTAATATTTTTCTTTCTGCCATTTATGAGAGAAAAAGATAAAATGACAGTGTTCAATAGGATTGAATTGCAATTAAAAATAGAAACACAATTACCAGACGAATGCATTTAAATGTCTAAATCGTGATCATACAACTGTCACAATACCACTTATCCTACGCATATATCTGCCACACGCACACACACACACTTCCACTTTTATCATCGATGTAATCTGCCGTGTAATGCTGTAATGCGTGCTGTAAACTACGCATGAGAGACCAAAGGCATGTGGTGGTCTCTGTCAAATTATAAAAAACATCATCTCTCGCCTACACGCACTGACACTTTAGACCTACTCTTAGCGCAACATGTCATCGTGATGTCTTGAAAGATGAAAAACATCAAATTTACATACCTACTCGGCGCACACGCTCAGCGATCGTATCATATAAATAAATACATATATATTAAAACTATGTATACATTAATATGTAAAATTGCCTGGCCCTTAATTTGAATTTGGTAATATCCAATGCCAGTAGCCGTCGTGCATTTCAACGCGCATCGTTTTTTTCTGATTGTGATTGCGCGCTTTTTTATTTATGACACTTAACGGATACGAACAATGCATACAATAATAACAAATCTTCGGCGTGTCTTCAGATTATGTGTGTATGTGTGTGTTGTGTGTGATGAAGCGTGCGTTCAAGCACGACTTAATTTAAAAATCCTACGCCAATAATAAAAAATACACACACACACTCAAACCCGCTTGGGATCGCAAACGATTTGCCCGGCTGTCACATTCAAATTACAAATATACACATACGTTCTATATAATTCATATATTTTATACTGTTAGCTACATTTATAGTGTTTATTATTCAAAACATCATCAGCGCGTGTCTGCGTGTGTGTACGAGCACACGAGACGAGACTTTGGACTTTGATACCACCAAAAAAACACCGCGCAAACAATATAAAAAGCAAAACAAGTTTTCTGGCATTTATTTTTTATTTTCAATTGTGTGGTTATGTGTCGTGTTTTTTTTGTGTGGTTATGTGTGCGCTTTGTGCATGATGGGTTTGTGTATTTTTGAGCAGATGCAAATTTATGCGTGTACACACCCCATCGCATTCTCGAGTCGTCGAGTGTATATCGAACAAAAATAAATAAAATTGTTTGTTTGACCAATAAATTCTCGTGCTGGTGCTTATTGATTCATATATACATTATACGCTGAAACACACACCAGTGGCCCACAGAACGCACACTTACGCATATATTTTTTATATATATATAGTATATAGGTGGCAGCACAATACTTGGAAAGGTCTAAATAGATTAGAAGCGCATATATTACAGTTATTTTGCACTTTAAATTGTTATTGCGTTGTATACACGCAATAAAAATGCAGTTTCAAAAGAGTTTGAAGTGTGTGTTTATACTTTGGCCATATTTTGAAGAAGCATCTCATAAATAACGGTTGACATTGTTTTTTTGTGTTATAACCTAACAAAAATAAAAATACAGCAACGACTCGCCCACTATTGATTTGGGACAAAAGATAAAAGGTGTTACTATATTTAAAAACCTAACTTTTCACGAAAATATAAAAACCTTACCGTTTTTAAAATCTAACGTTGTTTTATGTAATGACAACAATTAGCTAATTTCCCAAAAAAAGCTGCAAATACAAAATGTAAATTATATAACCTCAAAAAACTGCCCTTATGCAATAAATAACCCTTAAAGACACCAGACATTCGAATATATTGGCCAATCACCAGAAAAACTCTTCACGTGCCTGCAAGTCTATCGTAATTTGCAGACAAATAATATATTATTCCTAAAAAAAAAAACTATAAAAAAGTGAACGTGATGCTTTTGGCACACAACAGCTTCTCTCTATGAGAGATGATTATACAATATTGTATTGTATAAGTAAATTATGAACAATTCAAAAAGTAACGGAAAAAAACTAAATTTAACTGCATGTTTCAAATAATAAATAGCGCGCGGGCGTAGTCTGCGAGTCATATGATTATTAGACAGTGTTGAGACAGAACACTCAGTTGCGTGCGTGCGCACTTGGCTTTTTTTCACAGACGCACGGGCACGGTGCACCGTGTCCTCATTTTGCACAAATAAAATTCGAAATCGTCAGCGAATCTTAGTCATTCTCAACAATTGGCTTGTGTAAAATGGAAACGATGTGATTATTTATAGATCAATATGTCTATGTGTACTACTTTATGTTAGACCAGATTTACTTTTGTGAATGGTATTTTTACATTTATTTAATATCCATTATATTAGGCAAACAAAATAGATCCTGGGGAAGTATATATTTCGATAAAGCATTGCGACTGATTTAATCCAAGCGGCATTGAAAAAGAAGAAGAAAAATGACTCTCGTGTAGTGTTTTTATGTGTGCTAGAACAGTGAATTAAAATAAAGATAAATTGTTTTTAAAGTATTCAAAATTACTATGAAATTAAAATCTATATAAGACAATATTATGTGATTTAGAAAATGATGAACGGTTTTATTAGAAACTGGCTTTTTATCACCTAAACTAAATCAAGAACTATCATATGTTTTTGGAATTAAAATAAAAGTTGAAAAAAGATACAAAAAAGTGTGGTTATGTGCACAATTTGCACACTTTCTAAGCAACCAAAAAACGTGGCATTTAAAACAAACCGCACGTGTACTCGACATTGAACTGTGACTTAAGTTTCGCAAAGATTATATACACATCGCTAAAGCAAATTGCTGTCGATTTACACGACGAGATATTTTACAAACACTTCAAACGCTTGTCAAAAACCATTTATTCGTTGTATGCGCAACCGCAGCTGGTTTTCAAATTCCTCTCTATATATACATATCTTATATATAGAATTGATATTATATATACACATTTCAATACATACTGTTTTTTTTTCAATTTCTGTGTTGTATTGTATAGAAGAATATTTGCAAAGCGAGCGCTCGGGTACAAAGTCCAATCGACCGAAAGGCTGAACAAACTCACGCATAGCTTTTTTCAGAGCCGCGATGCGACAACGCCAAATAAATTCGCTCACAGCGCTGTAGCATCTCAAAAAGATGATATTTTTGTGCTATTTTCAAGCTTGTTGGAAATACCAATAATAATTCAGATATTTAATCGATATTTGCTACATTTTATGTGATTTTTTTTTAAATTTGTATCTTAAACAGTAAATATCAATACAGGTTGGTGTATTTAGGTTATAAGTATTCTCCATTTATATAAAAAAAATGTTTGAATTTTTAGGTTATGTTTGTCATTTGTTCTACAAATATGGTCGAAATATTTTATTAAGAAAACTTTTATTTTTGGTTAAATGTTTTATTCAAAAAATATTGATATCAAAAATAGAAAAATAAATGCATTAGATATGTTTCATCAAAATACAGAAAAAGTGTTTTTTAGGTTATGTTTTTGTTTGTTTCTTTTCTATATAAAATATAAAAAAATAAAGATAATA
>JAAAKO020014375.1:0-16698 GCA_010015015.2 Bolitophila cinerea
ACTCAACATATATAACATAACACATATGAATGAATATATATATATATATATATATTTTTATACACACTGCAATTATAGGTATTTATATTAACTGAGCGGTATTGTAGAATATAATAAAGAATATACTATATAGTATATATACTTCTTAAGTGCATAATGCGTCTAGCACTAGCGTATAGTTGGTTTGTTCTACTTTCCGTGTGCGTGTACGCGTTATCGCACGAAAAAAGTACCAATTTATTTTATGTCAATTGTACGGTTTCGGTTTTTAATTTTTACTGTTATAAAATATTAGTTGCTCGAAAAAATAACCGCAATACAATTGTTTGTGAACGTTATTATTTCTATTATATTATATACTCTTCAACTCTTTTAAACAAATCTAATAATCTTTATTACATTTTATATAATTACAAGATGATATAACAAATTTAATATACATATTTTAATACATACTTTTAGTTCGGATAATGCTTCGTCTAATGTCAATTAAAACCGATACATTAGTATTTCTTAAATGAACTAAAAATAGAAATAATCGGTATTCAAAGAACACACCAGCATAGTGTTATCGATATTACGGCACTATATGAATAATTACCTCCTTCAAATTGTAGAGGTTATATGTGTATGTACGAGACAAGAGCGAGAGAGGGAGAGGTAGTTTGAGTGAAAAATAAAATCGACGAGAGCATCTTTGCTTCGAAAAAAAACCAAAGAAATAAAACGAAATTACCAGAACACAGTAGCACAACATCGTGTCTTTTGGCAATGCTCCAAGTTACAAATTACCTAATCATCACACGTACGAGTATTATAGAACAACTAGGCTACACTATGGTTAAGTTATGTATATTATGCAATAATATAATATATAACATGCATTACACATTTTTTAACGTATACTTTTCAATATGAATGGATTATTTTTTTTAATAATCGACTATTTTCCTTTTCGACATGTTTAACTTTACTGTTGAATAAAAATAATATTATGCGAATTATAATAGACTTTAAACTAATTGTTTGAGGATGAATACGGTGATTGCAATTTAAGACGTTTGGATAGGTATGGTACATTAGGGTGAAAGTTATTTTAAAAATATTGTGTCCTTTCAATTGAATTTACTTAACACTTTTTAAACCACGACTTGGATATCTTTTCTGCGTAGATAGCATTTTTTGTTGCTACACTCCCACATACGCATATCTCAGTGTTATAATTTTCGATGACATTTGTCTTTTGACAGTTTACATTTGATTTTAAATATACACATTTGGAAGATGACATTATTATGTTTACATTAAATACACGGTATTCAACGCAAGCTACATAAACCAATGCGGCATGCTAAAAAATCAACAGCAATAGATGGTATTAGCGTAACGACAGCCTTCCCAACAAAATCATTCGATGAACCTGTCCACTACCTTAAAAATAGTCATTTATTCGTTCACAAAACGATCCGCCACCATTCAATAGATCCTTTGAGGCCAATGTTCCGTTTCCTTTTCGGAGATTTCATGCGAAAAATATGTTGTAAAAACATAAAACATCAACAAAAGAAATACAACACGAGGTACTGATATCAAAAAGTCTATGGGCAATGTTATCGAAATATTTATTTACAGCGGCTAAAAAGCCTGCAAAAACTGTTATAATGCTCCATCAAGTATACAAATTCGTTCATTGACAAGTGTGCACCAATTTCACACACACTATTATATATTTTCGTATATGTACACTAAGCAGTTAGCAGAATCAATATCCAAAATGGTTAAAGTTTGCTATATAAAATACAAGAAGTTTTACGGACTTATCTCGTATATCACTTTTAACATAAGCATAAATAAATCAATGATTGCATTGCTTTTATGTAATTTTAAAACTATTAAGTTTTATAAATGCAAATTATAATTGCACCCAGTATTTAATTGTAGTTACAATTATGGGCCAAAGAAATTAAAGTTCTCAGAATTGTGTCTACAAGAAGACAGCTAAAATAAAAAAAAACTTCCCTAACTTTAATATTTTGTATTTGTATATAAGTATATAAATATATATTGTATAAATTTAAATTTTGCGAAAGGAATTGAATGTATAATATGGAGTGGAAATGTAAAATAAACTCGCCAAAATGTTTAGATAAGATATTATTATTCATAGTACTTAAATGTTCATTTCCATTTAAGGAGTACAACTTTTTTCTAATAATCCTTTTATTTGTTTTATTTTTTGTCATAAAAATATATTGTATACAAACTTATAAAGAGGTATGTACACACATTTAAATATGGACAAAGTGATGTGCATTTAAGCCCTATTTTTAATTATACCTTTTTATATAATGGAAAACCCCATACAAAATATGAATGGTAAAAAAGATTTTTTTAATAAATTTTAGCAGTATAATCGAAAAATAAATTCTTTATCTACAGTACTACATTTAATTAGTAGAAACAAAGTTGTTGACGTCATGTGACGTCACATATGCATGATGTATAAAAAACTCACTAAATGAGTTTAAAATTTTGTAGAATATGGGGGCGATATGACAAAAAGACTATTTATGTGAGAAAATTGTTTTTTTTGCAAAAGTCTAAATCTTGTGGCAATATACTTTTTTGCAATTTGTCACAAACGAAATATAATAAAAATATAAATTTTGCAAAAAGTCCAAAAAAACGATGTGCAAAGATATGACAAATAGTCTTTGTACCTTTATGACTAACTCCGAAAATTGTCTGGAACGTCCTGAAAATGACGTATTCGTCAGTTCGTGGCTTTAAAATAAATAGAAATAAAATATACATAACTGATCGCCATGCAATTATGCATTTCTACCTTGCATTTGCATATTTTTACGCATTGCGCGTGACATTTCAAAAATCGCGTTCAACCGCTGCAATTAACATATTATATTTATTCTCTTGATCGCGACTCTCGTTTGCTTGAATGAATAAAAATGGATAATACAAATCTCGAGCATGCTTTAATCACACCGAAATAATCCTCAAACGCGTGTGCATATAAAATAATGCATTTATGCTGGATTAAAGTCAGCGCACGCGCGGTTTATATTTGTTGGAACACATAAATACTTGCACGAGAACGCATTCGAAAAAGCGCATATCGTTTACATTTGGTCATATATACGAAATACGAGTATAAACAATGTTCTTGCACAGCGACGATGCATTACGACACGACACACTCACACACTCACACAAAAACGTATGTACGTATACAATATATTGTAAGCTTCTCGCGCAATTCCGATAATGATCGACGTAGAGACGCGGGACGGCCGGGCCGTGCAAGAAAAATAGACAACAACAAAAATAGCTTAAGAAAAACACTAACCATATAGCTTTTACTACTATATATAATCCATATTATAATACTATAATGAATGTATTTTGTGTGTATATATATATATATTGTTTTATTGTATATATATATATATATATTTACATTAAACTGCACACTGGAAATATTAAATTTAAACGAGCGACCTGATGCTTCGGGCGACACTTGCGCTATTTTTAGCAGAGTCGTTAAGAAACAACGTTTTGCCGATAAATTTTAAGCGCGCGAGAAGCAGATTTAAAATGCGTTTCACCACATAATACTGTATGCGTGCATTTAATGCACTTTATACAATATATATATATATATGTATATATCTATATAAATATATACGTGCAGCATATGTCCGTTAAATATGTTTATGTAAAATGCGTGCTCACATGCAAATGGGAAAGCGTTTTCTTGTTTTTCGTCCACGCGAAGCGCAAATACAATTGTTGAACGAGGTGAGAATCGCGCAATCGTTTTATCTCCATGGACGAGGGCACGCTGCACGCGCACTGCAAAGCGCTAAGATCCAGACAACCAGACCAGAGAGCTCCTCGCACACAAAAACACCATGATCTGTTTGTATATAATAATGGGAATTTCAATTAGAAGCGTGATGATGTTTTTTTATATGTATTACATATATTCCTTAAACATGTGGCTATATGTGCTTTGTTCACGGACAGGTGGAGTGGAATAATTGGGAATAGAAGAGACTATTCGCACACTTTAAAAAAAATATATTACACGCAGATAGGCGCTCCACATTTTTAACTTTTTCTTGCCTAAGGTTAAATGTAAAAAAAATACATTTTAATAATAAATTTAAATATTTGAAATAATTTAGAATTACAACGGCACATAATATTTGTAAAAGCGAGTACATCGGCTATTGTAAATATACGTTGAATAGATTTATTAGGGAACATCTATTGCATATGCATATTATTATATACAGGGTGGTCCGTTATAAAAAGGTTATCTTGAAGGGGTATTAGTTAACTCGTATCGCATTTTCGCATTTTTTTCTAAGAAATTTCACTTTTTAATTTTTTTTGTAGTTTTCATAATTTTTCGTACAAATTCATAAAAATATATTAATTATTACGGTACTAAGAAGTACCGTAATTTAAATTGATAATAAAAATCATCAATGATATGATTAGTTTAAAAAGTTCTAATAAAAACTTTAAAAACTTATTTTTTTAAATGTTATCTATGAAAAAAATGTTAAAAAAATCCTTAAATTTATTTAGTATGATACATGATGACCTCTAGTTTAATAACGAACAAATTTATTCAGTGAATTTGAAGGACAAATTATGTTATGTTTGTTATGTTT
Source organism: Bolitophila cinerea (assembly GCA_010015015.2). NCBI lineage: Eukaryota > Metazoa > Arthropoda > Insecta > Diptera > Mycetophilidae > Bolitophila > Bolitophila cinerea. The sequence continues at coordinate 4,701 of JAAAKO020014375.1, forward strand.
ATTATTTCGGAAGTTATGATTAACTGTTTCTTGCTATATACCAATCCAAAGCGAATATGAGTCAAAGAATTACCCCTTACCAGAAGAGAAGAAAAGTAAACTTTTCAGGACTTTTTTAAATGTCTCAGTATTTAATACTTGAGATAGATTTTGTGTTAAGACGTTTACTATGATTCAACGAAATTTAAGAAATAAACTTCTGGGCTATTATTATGTTATGTTTTATATTATTATTTCGTTTCAAATTAATCTTTCTGTCAAACAAAACACACAAAGGTTAACAGTACGCAACCAAATAAATTAAATCATTTTTTAATGTTTTGCTTACATTTTTGTTGGTTATATTCTAGGCAAAACAAATATATAAACAAATGTCTTACTCTTATTAGCATACATATGCAACAGTCAAAATAATCCACTGATTTTAGTTTAAATGAGAGTTTTTAAAATTCGAAATTATTTATTTTTTATGTTAACGTGTCTTTTGTACTAAAGTTTATTATTAACAGTAAAATTTAATAATTCCGTTATTTTTTACAAAAAATACACCTGTTATAAATAGTCTGAAAGGACGGTAAATAAAATGATCTAAGCTAGTATCACACTGACGGATAAACAGACGGTTTCTCCGTGTGATTTCTCTTTGTCTATGTTTTGGTTTCTCCGTCAAGGGTGATCATACTAGCAGATAAATGTTGACGGAGTTTTTCCGTGGCGGACATAATGAAAAAGGATTTTTGAACTTCATCGACGGAGAAATAAGATGTTTTTTTTGTTTCTCCGTCACTAGGCAACGGGCAAATGTAACGGAGACGAAAACAATGTTGTCGTGCTGCCAAATGTCGAATTTGAAAATTTTTTAGTAATTTATACACCTAAACAAGGTTTGTAAAGGTTTTTTTTTAAATAATTTGCCTTAAAATATAAAATATTTTAAAATATAATGTTTATTTTGCGAAAAGTGAGTCCCATCAAGTGTTATAGTGTGAGCAAAATAGACTAATAGACACATCTCTATTGCTAAAAATAAATACAAAACATCTAAGTCAAAAATAAAATATTTAAAGGTGGCGGCATGAAATAGACCCCAAAACATTTTTAGTACACAAAAACAATCATGTGCTGCGCAAGCGCAGAACTCTTTCTTTTTTAACAAAAAAACACAAAGAGAAGAACAGAGAAAATAGATTTTGGGAGATTTTTACAAGGTTTGCCTGTCACCACTAAATGCAGTCTGTATTTGAAAAAATGATCAAATTTTTTAGAGTCCATAGTACTTAGGGCCATTTTCATCACTATCACAAGTTGAAGCTAACCGGCAGGTTGAAAGCAACCGCCGGTTGAGACAAACTTGCCAAGTCGAACAGCAAGTTGAAAATCGGTTTTCTTCACTAGAAGTTGAGCAGAACTAGAGGTTTTCAACCGGCTGCTAGATATCAACTTGCTCTTAGAAATATCTTGGGAAATTGTGTTTTAAACTGCAATTCGACAGCAATATTGACAGTTTTCAACATGCTTATTATTCTTTTTTAAATATTGTTATCTGTAAAGAAAACAAAGAACCTGATGATGACTCTTTTCACTATGTTAATTGGCTGCAATATATCAGCGAGTCCCAAAGAACGCAATTTCGTTCTGAAAAGTGCAACAGTACCAAACACTGTAGTAATAATTCACAAAAATAACAAAATATGTCTTCGTTTTAAATTTAATATAAAATGTATCTATTATAAAAAAAATATATTATTGAATTTTAACACAAGATTTTGTTGCCTTCAACCCATCGGAAATGATAATTTCTGATAATTTTTTTTCATCCTTAATCACACCAAACGCGACATCGTGCTCAATGACAGGCGAAGCAAACGCCAGAGGATCGATTGCTTTTTTGAATGCTTAATGTCATATCGTAGAAAAAGACAGGCGTTCCTTGTTTCATTCGAAGGCAGATCATAGGACAAAAACACCATTGTTTATATTATTGTTATTGACATACAACACAACATCACTAAAAAAAATGTATAACTGACACATAAAGCAAAGAGTGAAGAATCAAAAATTTGTCAAAACGCAAAGTTGAGAGCAAAAATTCCCTTCAACTTGTGCTTTTTTGGAAGTTCAGAAATCGGGAAGAATATTAACCGGCAGCTGTCATCTTTCCGAAATCGAAAGCTTACTACTTAACTTTGACTGAAGAAAATGAATTCGGGAAGTTGAAAATAAAATCCTCAATTTGAAAGTCAACTTTTAGTGAAGAAAACGGCCCTTAAACAATTTAAAAAACGACGACCAAAACTATTACTTTTTATTTTACAATCATAAAAAAAACTTTGTGTAGCCTTCGGCGCAGTGTCACAATTTCTAAACACAAATTTAGAAATACTGTCGAGACAGAAATTTTGAAATAGAAAATTTCATCAAATAAGAAATTCTGACGCAACAGAATTTCTATTTGCCTCCATTTCAATTTAAATTCAGAAACTGTGTCGCGGTAGAATTTAAAAAAATGAAATTGTATCGTTTCATAATTTCTATTTTAGTTTTTTACCCTAAATGTTTGATTTTTTTTTAAATATTTAAAAAATAAAAAATAAACAAATACAACAATAGTATCAAAATATAAGCAAAACTTACAAAAGCTAGTAGAATTATTTTATTATTGTTTTTGCTAGCTTTTCACTTGTTTTTGGTTATCGAGGCCATCAGATGAGCGGTTCAGAAGTTTATCCGGAACAATTATATAGCTGTATATAGGTTATGCATCATTGCATCATTGCATTATTACCGATAAATTACACATAATTGTACATTTTAACACAATATAATAATTATATGCACAAATAATTTTAAGTTTTAACCATTCAATTTATTTACTTAAATACTGTAAAATGTAAATTGATTAACTTAGAGAAACACTCGCAAAAACTTCCGTTCCGTCCTCTTTAATGTAAATGAGTGTCTTCTCATCGACGACGGCGACGTACTTCAGATTAAGTCTTTAATGGAAACTGCTTACACATATTTAATTCAATACATTTACATCGAATGACTCATTCCACTCAATATATTACATATTAAATTATATTTATATACGATTATCTATTTTTTTTGTGTATAAGAGATAGCTTAAAATGTGTTTACATAACGTTTGAATTCCTTTCGAGATGTATGCATAAACCATTCAAGCTTCTGTGGAGTGTATGGACACATTTTTAAAAAGTATTCTTTGTTGCTACATCCAACGCTTGATGACACACTGTTGCACGCACACTTAAAAAACGATCGGGTGCCTATATTTGAGATAATACATTCGTTTTATACATACATTTATATTAATAGGTTTATACTACACAATATGTACAAGTAATGGCATTGAAACATTAATTTTTTTATAATCCTGAAATGAATGTCATTGACGTTGACTTTTGACGTATATGATGAACCTATATTATAATGTACAGACTTTTCAAAGAAAAAGTGTCGGCGCATCGTCTTGCAGCAGAGCATGGAATTCACAAAGACGTTCTGGTATATTTGTCGAGCAAGTATCAATAACTGTGATCGATTGCTCGATCGTCATATTCAAAGCCGACGGCCCTTTTTCAAGGGTACGTCACTGCGAATTGTAAAATGATATTAACACTGTACCATAAATCTTTAATTATTTTTATGAAATATGTTAATTGACAATATTTAAAAAAACTTTATTATTTGGTTTTGAATTCAGTTCCAATCTAATTTAAGTTCTTTAATCAAAAATGATATAAAACTTATGTATTGATACTGAATTATATAATCTAAAATAATAAATTTAGAAATAATAATTTCCTCCGAACCTTGGCGCCGTCAGTGACGAACACCGTGAATATTTTCTCCAATGCCGTTGCCAAGATTTTGTAACGGGGGTTTAGTTTCTGGTTTAAAGAAATATACCTGCATATTAATACGACATGAATCAAATAAAATTTAATCTGATATTATGATCAATCCAAAATAATAAAAAAAACTTCCCGACTGCAAGTTTTCAGAAAAGTGGAAAAGCCGTAGATTTTTTAAAAAAATAAAATCATGTAAATTTAAACAGAAATGTAGTACTTATTTAAGAATTTAAAATGATATTTTTTAAAAAAAGCATATAAGACATGTTTGGTGGGATGGTTTAAACCCCCAAAAACTTCGTCTATTATTTAAACCAACAAATAGTAAAAATAATTTAAAATTGATTGGCCAGTACGGATATACAATATTAAATACTTATTTATTTAATTCAATTTTGATAGGAATACAATTTAAAATTGATCTTCTAATAAAAAAATTTTGACTAGTAATGCGTTTATTGTGTATTTTTTTTTCGGTTAACACATAATTTATTTCGGTGATCCTTTTATTTATTTTTAAAACAGAAGCAATATAATAAAGTAAAATATGTTCGAACGTAATATAATACATAATAGTACATTTTTAAATCTATTCCATAGAAATAATGCAAGAGTTTAAAGATCTATATATTATTTGTTGAATAAACACATTATTATTATTATTATTAAAACCACTGTGCGCACACACACACTCACACAATGTGTTATTGTTTAGCCGTGAAGAAGGAGCGCGCGCTCAAGACGCACAAACAAACAAAAAATATATCTGAACAAAATAACATAATTGATGTGCTGTTTGTGTATGTATGTAAACGTAAAGGAACATATATACAATTAAATACATGTATATATGTACAATTATATACATACATATATAATATATACGTGTAGGAGCCCACGCACGCGTGCCGGCCGCACTGATAATAAATGGTTCGCGTTTTACGCTCGTTGATCGCGAGCTCGCTGATAAATTCCATGCTGGCTATTTTGTTGTTGTTGTATAGTGTATTTCACGCCAAATGGTTGTATGTATGTGTTCGCTGTTGTTGTTGTTGTTATTTTTGGTTTCTTTGTGTCTCCTTTAAAAATTGTTTTATTTTGTGTTCAAAAGTTCTAAAACCATAATTTAATGAGGCAGCTCCATTTACATATGTTTTAAAAATTAATAAATTCAAATACATTGTGAATAGTCCCGATATTAAATATATATTTTTAAAATTTTAGGTTGGCGAAATATATTTTTCAGTATTTCACAAAACTGTATAGTTGTTGTACTACGTAACGGTAAAATTAATTTTGAATTATTCATCATATATTAAGATAAATGACCTAAAGTTATAACCATGACCGAATGACTTAAATTACTTAACAATATTTATGAGCGCACTAACGATAATATTTTGTATGCACCGAAAAACGTCAAATATAAACGACTAACGAATTCCTGTGCTAAGCTTTGAGCTGCATCGAAACTAACAAACACACACACACACTTACAGTAACACACTCGATATAAAATGCAACGTAAGTAATTTACTGCATTTTTTATGATGGCAAAAAGTGTTTTTGAATTATTGACTCAATGAATTATACGGCAACGGAAGTGTGTGTGTGTGTGTCTGTATATCGTTTTATTGGAATTTATTTGGAAGTAACGGCAAATATACAAATCATAATTGTATATATGGCAGACGAGAAGCTCATTAAAATCGGCTGAGATCGCTAGAATCGAAAAAAAAATGTGAGTTAAATGTTTCACACATTTTATATTTTTTTATTTTTAAAATTTATAATTTTTAATAATAAAATTTTAAAAATAATATCGATCGAAAACCATGAAATGTACAGAAACAGCATCGGCTTAAACTAAAAATATTTAAAACTAATAAATATATATTTATAAAATACAATACATCGATATCACCAATATTCACCGCAGAAACTAAGACAGATAAACATCTTTGAATACCTCCAAAAATCAAAAGGAAAACATTAAAAAAACCTTAGACAGTGAATTTATATAAACTGAAAAAAATATACCTTTGTTTATAAATAAAATCATGTTGACAAAACGCATACCTAAACACAACAACAAAAATGAAGCAAAACGAGACAATAAAAACAAAATGAAATGAGCTCGAGCTCATGGACGATAACAATAAATATTTACATTCTTATCCGCTGCGCGAGCACGCTCGATTTCGCGTGCACAAAGCTAAAAGTTAACTAAGTCACGTTTGAGACATTACAAATATTATGCAGCCATTATATTTGTTTTATTATACACAATATACAAATACATTTGTATTATATTTTATAAAAAAATAAAATGCAACAAATAATATAATATTTTCTGTATATTTAGAATTAAGTAGATATAAATATTGAATTTATCTGGGATGCTATATAAAACATGTATTGGCCTATTATATAGGAAAGAGTTGTGCACGACTACGATTAATTTGACTAAATAACTATATTGATCTTATTTATATATAGAAGAACGTATCGATATTGAGTCTTACTCAACGATATATAGTCCTCTTATCTATTGTGCAAGCCATCAGACTGTCTTTTTATCTGTTAATTTTTATCTGTTAATTTAGGAGTCGTAAGCGATCATCTAGTGTGATGATAGCAACTCAAGCAATACGCACAGCAAAGAAAAACTTGTATTACCCACTTATAAAACTTAAACTGCCTCTCGTGGTTGGTAGCGTAATCTTTAGAATATCTATGTATCTTTATCTTCTTCATCTATACAACCTTTTATTTACTGTTATTACCCTCCTCATCTACACATCCTTAATTTCTCAATATTATCCTTCACTATCAACCAAAATACTCGTTTCCAGGAATTTCAAAACTTCTGTCCCACATTAGCATCTTTCCTTGTGTATCTAAGGTATTTAAAAAAAATGATTAATAAACATATTGATGATTTTTTTAATGTCAGAACCTCCTAAAAGATATCAATCTTGTTTTCGCAAGGTTTGTAGTACTGAGACAGGCGCAGGCAAAAGGACCTTCAGGATTGTAATAAAATCTTGATGTACTCGTACCTTAAGACATCTGCAGACTGGAGTGATCCAATGTATAAATTGTGTATTGTATTTTTTATCCGAAATTATAAATCCATTTTTCCGTTAAAGTGGAGAAGTTATAAGATAGTCCGACGTTATATTAAATACCGATATCTGATTTTAGACATTGTCTTATTTCAAAAGGAGAAGTAGCCTAAGTAGAGAAAGTGCAGCACCAATAGAATGTTTCAATGTTTTAAGTAGTTTTGAGAATCCTATAAGGTTTTTTATTCGTAATTATCTTAAACATTATTAATCTGAGTCTATAATTATAGTACTTTATTTTACAATTTGAGTGTATTGAAATATGGTCGACTTTAAAAACAAATCTCAGGCAGACAATTAAAGCAACTTCATACCTTTAAACCTTTCTATAAAAATTAAATATAATTGTTGTAATAAAAATATATTTTCGATTTGATTTTTAATTTAAATTTGAATTTTTGAGTCATTTTTAAAATTAACAAAATGAGTACAGTATTTTAACATTACGATAAAATAGATAAATTGGAAACCTCACCATATATTTATAACAGAGCTTAATCCGGTACAATTGTTTGTTCCGTACACCTTCTTCGGGATACCGTACCAGAATAAGTCGATCAAATATGGGACTATCCCGGTTTTAATTTGGTAATCTAAAGTTATCGCATTTTTTTATGATCTATTATTTCTATAAAATTACATTTTGGTTCTTAGATAATTAGATAGTCTAAAATTCACTTAAGCAGCCCCTCCTAAAACTAACTTACCTTTTACAGAAAAAGGTTATTTTTACTGTAAAACGCTTCCCCCTCTTAAGCGGAAGTTTGCAAAAAAATTCATTTCCAAATAACATCACTACACGATTGACAAACAAAGTTGGAAGGAGACGCTTAAGTAAAGATTATACATGTTATACTTAAACAAAAAATACTTAGCCACTTCAATTATTTCAACACACTATTAATATTAGTTTTAAGTGTTCGTCTTAGAATATACTCATAGTTTAATTTTGTATTTTTTATAGTTTTTTAACATTACTATCAGTACAACAAAATAGTACGGATGAACTATACTCTATATAAGGTCTAGTCACAGATTTATACTTTTCAAATCTGAGTTTTAAATGAGATTTTAAAGGATTTTAAAGCACGATATATTTAGTCTTATTGATATATTTTTTTAGTTTGTTTTCAAAAATATATATTTTTTAAATTAACTATATTCACTTTTAGTACAGCATCGTTAAATAATTTTGGTGTAAAGATCAGCATGAGTACGTCCGTAAAGTTTTTTTTTAATTTTCCAAAGCTGTTTGAATGAAGTTAATTTAAAGTATACATTAAAAAATTCTCTAGGGCAAACCAAATTTATTTTAACGAAAATTGTATCATTTTAAAAATATATTTGTTGTTCATGTTTATCTAAGGTAACTTTTAAACGAATCGTTTTCCACTTTATCTATTTACATATGATGTTTTCTTATGCTCTAAATGTATAAGAACAACTATATTATTGTTTCGCCATTGTCTACTAGTTCGTATTTAAATGTATTTTTATGATACAATTATTTCACGTCATTGGCATGATTTTTAGAATTACTGTTAGACTGTTTACAGAGAAGATTTCCTATTTCAATACGATTCTTTGTCACAGAACCAAAAACAAATTGCGTAACAAATATGTGCTCCTATTTTCAAGCAGTCGATTTAGAAAATTTCCAGAGTAATAAAATATAATTTTAATTATAAAAACTAACTATAACTATTTTTTTCCAGGTCAACATTGGTGGAATCGCTGATCAAGCTGGTCTCATCGCTGGCGATGCCGTCATCAAAGTTAACAACGTTGAGGTATTCAATCTCATCCACAAGGAAGCACAAGACGTGATCGTCAAGTCGGGCAACTCGTTTGAAATCACAGTACAACGCGGAGGCTCAACATGGCGACCAGCCGTCACACCAACCGGCTCCGTTCCCAGCCCAACGCCCAGCTACGGCGGTGGTGCCAACCAGCATATCAACACCGTCACGCGTACATCGTTGGCCCACAAGCAACAGGATGTGCAGCACATCGGAAGCGGATACAACAATGCTGCTCGTCCCTTTAATGGCCAGAATGGTGGAAGTGCCGGTGGTAATCCAGTCCAGAGTATTGTTAACAAACAATATAACACCCCTGTAGGCATCTACAGCGAAGAATCAATTGCAGAAACTCTTTCTGCCCAGGCTGAGGTACTGGCTGGCGGTGTTCTTGGGTATAACATAATTCTTTAATTTCATAAAGATTAGAATATAACAAATACATTTTTTTATACACAGTGTCAACTTTAAAAAGAACGAGAAGGTCTACAACTCGGCTGGCTCCGAGGTTTTAAAGGCGCTGCAGGAGTCCGAAAACGACCCTACCGAACCAGGTAAAGATGAATTGTATTCGCACTACTACACCCTCGCGTGTATGCTCAGTGCACTGAACGGTGATCAGGGAATTTTCAGTGATAAGCTCATCGATTAAATCGAATCAACAGTTTTCTAATCGTGTCCTATTCCTTAAAACAAAACAAAAAAAACATTTTCACTTCACACGTTTTGTTTAATTTTAAAATACCTTATTTACTTCGCTCTCATTTCAAGATTTGTGTTTTTAATTTTGTATTTGTAAATATGCAATTCTTACAAGCGATTATATTTCTTATTTATATTAAAAAAATATATATTTGAAATTTAAAATTTTAGAACATGTTGTATTATCATCGTTTTGGCTGTTTATGGTATCATTACGCGTGCGCATGCTAATCATTTTTTAAAGAAATGTTTTTTTTATTTTTCAAAAAACATTTTCGTATTTTTGTGTTAAATCGTTTTTTTAGAATTATTATATACTATGAGCATTTTAATAAAGTCTGCAGGTAAAAGATGAACCTAAACTGATTGTATCTGTAGAATTATATTGTAAAGGGTGTTTTTTTAAGGTGTAGACTTTATGATAATATAATTGTATAATTAACGTTTGAATCTGATTTCGGGAAAATGTGATCACGACGGCTGTCTCAAATGAAACACAACCTGGAAGCCCAATTTTTACTATATTTTTGAGCCTCTAAGGGTGATGAATTCTTTAATTTGGCATTCTTCTGAAATGCATTCTTATCACTAAAGACTACATTTTCTTATTCAGAAAAGCGCATCGCGAGTTTTTTCTAATGTGAAGAGACTGCACTTAAGAGCATGCATTAAATTTCTGCGAGTAAAATGCTATATTTTTATTAGAGAATTCACTTTTTAGAATTTAAAATAATTTTCATCTAAATTGGAGGTGAGAAAAATGCACATACCGTCACTTGAAAACTACTCCAAACCGTTAAAAAATGTATTTTATTGATAATTTTAAAGTGAAAAATAAAATAAACTCAATATGCAAAAACTATAGACAAAATCACTCAAATTTTTAGAGAATATTCGCCGTGATTCGACCTATTGTATCATTTGATAAATCTTGATTTGGACAATTATATTATTTGGCTTATCTTGATGGTTCGTCCTATTGATATTCGGTCAATCATTTTATTTGGCCTATCTGAATTTTGAACAAACCATTGCACACATATGCCTGAAATCATATTTAAAAATTAACGGCATACAATTATATGTTAAATAGAGCCATATGCACTTAAAAAAACAGCCCTTTCTATATTATTTATCACTCAAAGCTCCCATTTCACAAACCTTATATAACACAAAATCACATAAGATGTTTGTTTATACTAACCTCAATGTTTAGAAGACCATTCGAGCATCCAGCACAGAGCCATTACTCCGGTTGCAAAACATGTGAGCGCTCCAGTCGACCGACCAGCCCCACCTCCTACCGCCGGATTGCCGGCTGGCCAAAACATTTGCGCCGAGTGCGAACGTCTCATTGTGTAAGTGTGTAAATAGTAAAAAAAACTATATATATATATATATATATATAAAAGTGTACACAGTGTACTATATCCATCGAGTGTCTGAATGTGTGCGTGAGCGTTATCTAACCTATTCCCTCTCTCATATCACATCGACGTTTATATCCTCTTCCGTTTTACTAATCCATTAATGTAAACCAGGTCAGAGACTTTTACGAGTCCATTAATATATAGTATAACAATAAATATTTTAAATAACACCACCACTATAGTTGGTGCCAGCTACTTCTGGACAGCCAGTCATGCCGTGGGAGGAGCTGCCTCGTCACGGGCCCATACTCCGCACGGCGGACAACTCCAAACCGCTGAACGAATTGATACGTTGTCTGCTACACCACAATTACAGGATAATATTGAGCAGGAATCAGAGATACAGCAGCAAATTGATGTCGAACAAGCTTCTGTGCCATCAGCAGTAGCCCAATCGGGTGTCCCAGCTCGTGCTCCGCCCTGTGATGAGTGTGGCGCGTCTATTGTGTAAGATTCGTTGTTTTGGACATCACACGGTGTCATGTGTTTGTGTTTGTGTGTGTGTGTGTGTATATGTTACAAGGTTTTACACTTACACGACATAATACAAAAAAAACACACCAAAGACTCCCTTCGGACTGGCTTACAAGCTGCAGAAGATATTTTTCTGGTGGGTCTCGATTGACCAAAATCCTAATATAAATTGGCTGATTTATACGAGAGTGTACTATAGTTCTCAAAACCCAAGCTTCTCAAAACACAAATATTATTATCACCTTATCTAGAAACGCTGTATTTTCTTTGCGCTTCGCGGGGTTTTCAACAAAACATTAATATCTAAAATATTTATGAACGCTTTTCAAGCATCTCTAAATACAATTTTCCCAGTCTATGGGTTTCTAGATGTGTAAGTTTAGAGAAGCATGGAGTATGAGAACTGTAAAATAAGGATGTGTGAGCTGCAACAAAGTATTGGCCGAATCAGAATTGATCAATTGATACGATTAGCCGAATCAAGATTGGCCAAAAAACGATTTGCCGAAGTAACAGGTTGGCTGAAAAGTTCGTATCGTTTCAATGAAAAACACATTTTTTTGTCAAAATTCATTTTTATTATTCAA
>JAAAKO020014386.1:0-16698 GCA_010015015.2 Bolitophila cinerea
TTAGTTATTGACTTTTATTATTTCTAACTAATAGATTTTATTAATTTGCTTTAAAATATTTAAAAATAAAAAAAAGTAAATAATATATATTTACAGAAGAATAATCTTTAAAATGGCCATTTTATAATTTAAATTATTGTTTTTATATTACAATTATTTTTTAATTTAAATTTTTATTTTTAATACCAAATTTAAAAAACAAAGTAATGACATAATTTTTAAGTCTATAATGAATTTTATAATTTTTTGATTTTATTGTTTTATGAATCTGTTTTATAAAAAATATATTTTATTATTTTCGCTGAGTGTTATTATAAATAACTTGACGTTTTAAAAAATTATTTTGAAAAATAAAAAAAAAAAATTCCATGAATCTTGAGATATTTTTATGATTTTATCTACAATTAGGCATTTTATAAATATAGATATTTTTGGGGGTAATTCTAAAAATGAACCCAATTTTAAAATATAAAAAAAGTTTGCTCAACACAGAATAATTATGAAATTGATATTTTTCGCTTCCTATTATTATTTATCTTATTTTGTATACCATACTTGTCAAATATATCATATAATTTAGATTACTCCATATAATTCATTATTGTCCACTAAATAATTTAATAATCTACCACAAAAAATAAAAATATATTCAATTATTCAATTCAATTCAATTATTTATTTGTAAAAAGAACAAAAGCTTTTTTTGAGCAGATTATATTTTCTTGTTGGTCATGTTTTTAGAGCATATTTTTTCTTGATGAGCACTGTTAATTTAAGGTGCACATTATTTTATTATAAGTGCACTTTTTTATTTTAGGTGCACATATTTCTTTTATAGGAAAACATTTATTTTGGAGAGAAATTTATTTTAGGTTGTTCAAAACTTAAAACACATATATTACAACGTTTAAAACCTACGCAGAATTAAATTAGTTCGAATTCGGCTTATCATAAGACTAGTTTCGGAGGAGGGTAAATTTTAAAGTCAGAATAAAATTAGGCCTTGAAAAAAAAAACACAGCAAATATTTATTTTCCTAAAACTTATTTCTTTGCTTTCATTTAATTTTTGTTTAGAGTTTGATTTCAGACCAAAGTAATGTCATCCAATATATTCAAACAAAGCAGTGGTTCACATTTAATCATTTAAAATATATATATTTTGTCAGACTGGGTTGTACTTATACTAAGGAAATAGTAAATTTATCTTTTTAAATATATTGTTAAAAAGTCTGTAAGAAATTTCGATCAATAAAGATACAATAAATGTTTTAAAAAAAAATCCTGTTTGCAAAAATACTTCAAAAAGTATTAAAAATCAATGTTTATTATAAAAAAAGAATTTTGGCACAAAAAAATTCTACAACTTAAAAAAAACAAATTTTTATACAAAATAATTTTTGTTGCAAAAATCTATCTTGTTTTTTTTTTGTTTTTATTTTTAATGAGTAATTGTTTGTGCGGCTTAATATTAATGGCATATTTTTGCATTTTCTCCTTATAGTCGCACACCGGGCTCCAGACAACCTTCGCCCGCCGAAGAAGCCCTCACTCGGCCACAGCCCATGATTGATCCGGCTACGCATGCGTTCCATCAGCATCATCTGCAGCACATATTAAGCATGAACATGGAACAACAACAACAGCAACAACAACAACAACAGCAGCAACAACAACAACAGCAGCAGCAGCAACAACAGCATCAGCAATTGCTTGGCGGTCAGCAAATGAGCTCGTACCATCCACAGATGATGAATCACCAAATGCCGGGACCATTCTCGAATGGCATGAATGGCATGAACGGCATGAACGGAATGAATGGCATGAACGGCATGAACGGCATGAATGGCATGAACGCAATGAATGGAATGAACGGCATGAACGGAATGAACGGCATGAACGGAATGAACGGCATGGCCGGTGGCATGCAAGTGCAACAGAACCAGATGATGGGACAACAGCAGCCCGGACCGAACCAGCTCGAGTCACCGGCTAATCTTCTGCAGCAGCCGCAGCACAATTACGATGTTCAGGTAAGTCGATATTTAGAATTAGTGATTTATATTGCGATTATATATAAAAACAATTAGTTGCCCCGTGTATATGGATTTGAAATTCGCCGGGAGGGAATTGAAATAATATCAATGTTTTTTAAAAATTAATAAGTCCTTTCGTTTCGATCGTGTTTTGAGGCGGGAATTTAAAAAAAGTTGATAACGATTGCCACCTGCTGAAAAAATATATACACATATATTTGCCTATACAGCTATATGCTAAAAAAAATATTGACGTGGTGGAAAATCAAACTGTTCCATACATTTTCACGCTCTTCTGCACAAGTAATATAAAACGGACCAACTAACGAGCAACAAATAGGCAAGCGCGAAACTATTTTTACTATTCCTATCTATATTCATCATTGTATAAGAGTGTATACACACAAACATGATGGATTTTCCGAACTCCAATATTTTCCAAATATTTGTGTTTTCCGTGTACGTATTTTCTGCGCGAGAGATTATTTTTGGTTTATTTATATATATATATTATACAATGTTCGTCTATTTTGATGTATTGTATTTTAAGTGCAGTGTATTGAATGTATATAGTTTGTGTATTACTGCGAGTTTGTGTTAACGGGATAGTCGCGTTGACAACGCGAAAGCATAAATGAACATAATGACGGTGATAAATGCCAGCAGGCAAGAGAGCTCGCGCGCGAAAAGTGCATTATCACCGAATTCATGTCGTCAAATTGAAATGCACAGTCTGTGTGTGGACTGGTTGACTGCAACTTAATTTGCAAATGGGATGTGTTACAATTTACGAGGAGCCCTCTAATCTAAAGGGCAATTATTGCATTATTGCATTACACGGAAATTGAATTAAAGGTAAACGCCACGTCTGTCAATGGGTTATTGTGGTTTACGTTAACTGGAGGTTATTCCAACGGTTGCAGTTCAGACATTATGATTTCACAATACTCTAACCCAACGCTTTTAGAATCATACGATTCTATAAATCCACTTTCCTCGAAACTGCTCAAAGATCTCGAAACTCATATTTAGAGATGCTAAATAGAGTTAATATTTTTTTAAGTTCCAAAACTATTCTGGAAGAATAAAATAATATTGGAAATTCCATAATCATGATTCATGACTTACTGCAGTTCGCATAGTCCTGACCTCCTAAAGTTCAAATCTCCCAAAATGTTTTTCCACAAAATGTCTAAATAAAACTACATTAAAACATATTTTTATTCAATTGCTTATTATATATATATATGTATACGAAACATGAACATTGAACATATACTTGTACATTGTGTAAATCTATACATATTTCCTATCAATAAACACTCTATATTTTCTTAACAAATAAAAAACGAAACGAATGTACTCTCAAAACATAATATAAAATTGTTTTGTGCACATGCACACAGACGCAGAGCACACTCACACCTTGGAATATACAGCAGAGTCGCGTTCGCGTGCATTTTCCGTTGCCATTTCACTGGTATTGAAAATGAAAACTCATTTCAACTCAAATATTAAAACATTCATTGCATTTTCATGGAAGCAAACACATGTGCGCTCAGACATCAACATCGGAACATATTTTTTTTATTAGTTTTGCTATGAACAGAAAAAATATTTGCGGAAATCAGCATCGGGCTCTAACGTTTTGTGTGATGATTTTAATTACGAACTATAGTTGAATATAGTATTTGAATAGGTTTAAAAAAGGACATGTGATGTGAAATCGAATAACATTTGAGTTAGAACAGACGATTTACAATGATGATTGAAAAGAATAAATAATCTCCATCTATTGTTCTCTATATAGTCCTCCATGAAATGCCTCATTAAACGCAAGTTAAATAATTATTAATTAAGCTGTAATAGTTTAAAATAATGTCTGTCTTGTTTCCAAAATGAGCTTTTTATAAATCGATATGTTGTCAAAGTCTACCCTCAGACCATTTAGTCATTTAGTCAAAAACAGTTATTGGTTTTGGTTTTTTCTGCAAACTGACTAAGTTTTTTGTTGGTCTCTTGTCCAAATCAATTAAATTTTAAAAAATTTAAATTGGTATGTATTATGCGGTTTTGACCAACTGGCATTATACAGGTGGTGTGACTTTTGATGCAAAGACAGATGTAGCAAAGACATTTGCGGCACATGACAAATGAGGCAAATATTTTAGACATTTGCGGCACATGACAAATGAGGCAAATATTTTAGATATTTGCCGCACTTTTATTTCAGGCACATGACAAATGAGGCGAGGCCATTTGGAAAATGAGGCACATGACAAATGCGGCACATGACAAATGAGGCACATTGTTTATTTTGTGGGCACCATTTTTGTGCAAATTTCTATATTAAAAAGTGCCTGCAATAATACCAACTCTAATAAACCAAAAATAACGCCGGTAAAAACAGTATATACATCAACCCAAAATTGTATACTTCCAGGAATAAATCGAAAAAACTGTAATTTTAAAGAATTTTTTGGTTTTTGCTAGACTTTTGTATGTTTTTAAGTATTTAGCTAAATTTTTTGATTTGTAAAAATTTGGCAAAATGGCCCTGCTCCATTTGTATGTGCCTCATTTGTCATGTGCCGCATTTGTCATTTTGTTATTTTAAGAATTGCCGCATTTCTTCTATGGCGCAAATATACTGTGCCGCATTTGGCAAAATGACCGTGCCTCATTTGTCTTTGCCTCAAAAGTCCACCTCCCCATTATACATACCTCCATATTAAACTTTAGAACTGATCCTGATCCTCTTGAGAAAATTTTGTTTTTTATTTTTCATGTAGAACATTTTTATTTATTTTCAAGTTGACTATAGATCCCTATTTTGTCAAGCGTTTTTTGTCAAAATCTACCTTTGTCCAATAGTCTGTCCTAGTAGATTGGACATTCGAAATCGTTTTTTTTTTCAAATTGAAATGTTGTACTTGTTTTTGATTTAATTTTTGTAAGAATCGACATATTTTCGAAGTATTACTTTTGAGCTACGTGAACCTGCTTCCCCCCTTAATTGTTTTTTGGTTGCGTGATTTGATTTAACATTTTTTGACCATAAATACTCATTTATAACTTTGATTGACCACCCTCGGGTTAAAAAAAATATTTAAAAATACCAAATAGAAAAATAGTTTTTTTCTGCGGTATTCGATTGATTATTTTTTGACCACAAATGAACACCAATAACTTTGATTGATTGATTGATTCCAAAAATAAGTTCCGGGACAACCTACCATTTTCTCATAAACAGAAAAAATATTATTTTTGCGGCATTGATTGAACACTTTTTAACCATAAATGATCATCAAATAACCGATTGACCACCCTCGGTTAAAGGTTATTCCGTAAAAAATTCTAGGTTGGCACCTTCCCCAATTTTTTTTTTTGCGACATTTGATTGACCACTTTTTGATCACAAATGACCACCAATAATTTTGACTGACACTCCTTGGTTACAAAGTTATTCCGAAAATGTTCTAGGTGCAAACTTTCCGTTTTTTTCGTTTGGAGGAAATGAGAAGTTGGCCACCAAATTTATTTTTAAAATATATTTTAAACCAAGTGGCATCAAACAAAGTTATTTGAAGATCATTTCAAATAAAACAGTGGTCAATCGTATTTCGTATACTACAAATACTTCAAATACTACAAAATCTTTTAGGGGGCGTTGTGCAAACTGGAGTTGACATCTAGACCTTTTTAAGGAATAACTTTTTAACCAAGGGTGGTCAATTTAAGTTATTGGCGGTTATTTGTGGTCAAAAAGTGGCAAATCAGATCTCGTTCCTTGTCCAAATCAACATGTTTTTTTTAAGTGTATTTTTGCCAACTAAGTCGAAGTACTTTATCGGTTTTTTTTAAAGGAATACCATTTTTATGGTGGATTATTATTCAAATCAAAAGAAACACATCAACTATAACTTTGACAGGTCTTGCATTTTTGATAACATATTTCATCAGTAAAAACAATCAACAAACAGAATTTTTACTAAATAACTTACAAAAGATTTTTAGGCGGTTATTATTTTGTAGGAAGTAGGATAGATAAATTAAAAAAAGAACAATCATTACCGCCACGTATCGATTAATTAAGCGATTTTTTTTTCAAAAATATGATAATGAATTTGGATGGTCAACACCTCTTACATACATCTTTCGATGTTAACAAATTTAGGAGTTATGTAGAGATTTAAATTTTAAGAATTTCGACAATATGACAACATTCTGATTGAATGGTATTTCCATGGAGTAAATAGTATATCCTATTTACCCCAAAGTTGCTTCTTCGAAAAAAGAAAAAGAAGAATGTCCTTTCCGTTCCCACCGCACCATGTAATACTCATGGTTCTATTTAAACAAGGAGTATCACGTCGCAGTTACACGTGTTACACATAAAATTTGTATAAATATTGTCATAAGCGTGTAAGACTTTTACTTGAAGGTTTACCATACAGTCTCACGCGCAGGAAAACGAAGCCTGGGTACTGGCTCTTGCCGGTGAATCAATCCCTGTGTTCGTTTGATGGCACCACGCACGGAAATCCTAAAGAGCGGGCACGCGCGCTGCAAAGGTAAACACCATTAAAAATGCAAAGCGCACACGGAACACTTTGCGGATTCCTGCACGCCAGCCAGGGAGACATGCGCTCGAGTGAGTTCCAACGCACGGGGGTGGGGGCAAAAGACGTGAGGGATGTTTCTCGAAGAAGTTCCTCGCGCTGTACATATAGTTAAGTGTACCCGGCTTCACAAACACACGTGTAATTTGATACATATGTTTACATGAATTTGTATCTTCGCTGTTTGTGTGCGTGCATGTGCGCAATGGAGATGCTCGCTTGCGGCAGAGTTATACACATATTTTCTCATGTTTCCTAATATGTGTACTTTAATTTGTTACATACATATATATCTGTTGCTATATTATGCTTATATAGCCGCATTGATATTATATATGTATAATATATAACAAAATGGCTTTTCATCGTCTGATTTTGTATGGGTGGTGAGGGTTTGTAACTTTGGTGTTTTCATCTCTTCTTGAAAAGATAAGAAGTAAATACGAGTATATACATCCAAATAATTGTATATTATTGGCTGCCTGTTTTAAATTAAATTTTGTCCTTTTGAATTTATATGAATCTATTTTTTATTAAAAATGTGAGTATTTATTAAAAAACAGGCTTTATAAAAAACGGCAACTGGATGGCAATTTTCTGACACCAATTTATGCTTTTTTATGATAAATTGTTTGAGCTATTCTCACTTTTAACAAATATTATTTGTTTTTTTACCATAAAAATTTGGTGGTAACATTGTGAATTTTACCGTAAAAAATAAGATCACTTTGGGGTCTCTTACTTTTAATATATAGATATTATACCGTTTTTTTAATGCTTTTACAAAAAAAAAATATTTTTTTACATTAAAAATATGATTATTTTGTGAATTTTAAAAATATTGTCTCTAGTTTTTATCTATAAAATAGGGTAATTTTTTAATTTTTATCATAGTAATTTGGTCGCTTTGTGATTTTACCGAAAAAATATGGTTACTTTGGAGTTTCTTACCGTAAAAATATGGATAAAATATTTTAAAATGTGAATTCTATTTTGCTCTCTATGATTATTACAAAAAAATGGTTTCTTTGTGTTTATACCGTAACTTAAAAAATATGGTCACTTCTTAACGTACAAATATGGTCTCTTTGTTATTTGTATCTAAACAACCAACTTTTTAATTTTTACCATGGAGATTTTGTGACTTTTTTACTTTTACCGTAAAAATATGTTCCAGTTCCAACTCTATAGAAACTGTTCTCCTCCAAGTTTCCTTCGGCCGACCTCTACCACGACTGCCTTGCGGGTTTCATTGCAGAGCTTGAGCTGCAATGTTGTTCTAACCACGCCGAAAGGTGTGACCGATCCACTTCCACTTTCTACGTCTAGATTGCGTAGAAAAAAACGAATTCACATTGGAATTGAACAGTTGGAGCTTCGTACGTTTTAAAATCTGAGTTAAGGGCCAGATAACGTTGAGTATCGCAAAGGCGGCTCGAGCTTTGTTGACTCGGGCACAAATATCAATATCTGTGCCACCATTTACAGCCAACAAGCTCCCAAAATAGCAGAATTTGTCAACAATCTCAACGGGTTGGGCTGCCCTCGTTCGCAGCATTGAGTCAGCATCTTCGTAACGATGGGCTTGAAAGCAAGCATCGTCAACGTTTTCAAGGTTTTGTAAGGTATCGTACCAACACCGTATAATATGTTTATTTAAAAAAAAAAAAGTTTATTTTATGATTTTTATCGTAACAATTTGTGATTTGGTCACTTTTTGATTTTTATCATAAAAATTTTGTCGATTTGTGATTTTTACCGTAAAAATTTGATCATTTTGGGTTTTCTTACCGTAAAAATATGGATAAAATGTTATATATATGTTTTTTTTTCTAATTTGCTCTCTTTATAATTTTTAAAAAATAAGGTCACTTTTTGATTTTTACCATGAAAATTTGGTCACTTTGTGATTTTTACCGTAAAAATCTGGTCACTTTGGGGATTCTAACCGTGTTTGGGGTGAGTTTCTTTTTCTCTTTATAATTTTTACAACAAAATAGGTTTACTTTGTGATTTTTACTGTAACAATTTGTGATGTTCACTATAATATGATCATTTTGTCATTTTTACGGAAAAATATGCCGAATTTAGTGTTTTTACCGTACAAATAAATTCACTTTGTAATTCTTACCTTAAAAATGTAGTTAATTGGGGGATTCTTAACGTACAAATAATACACTTTGTAATTTTCAACAATACAAAATTTTAAATCATAAAAATAATGTCACTTTCTTATTTATAAAATATGGTCAATTAATAATTTTAACCGTAAAAATAGCGTCAGTTTGTGATTATTACTGTATAACATTTTACCGTAAAATATTTTTACAATAAAAAATGTTACATTGCCTTTTTAAAAGTCACTTTGTTTCTTTTCCCTTAAAATAGGTCATTTTGCATTTTCAAATATGTCACTTTTTAAAGTAAAAATAAAATCCTGCCAATCTTTGAGTAATTATATAGCAGCAATTATTTAAACTATAAATGCTATGGAAACACTATAATTTCACTTATTTTGACAAAGAAGTCAATTATAGCTTCTTTTTCTCCGCTCTGTGGTCCCAATTCCGCTCCACGCTTTGCTTTTTTGATTTAAAACAGTTAAAATAAACCATTTAAATCAATATTTTATTGTTTTCGGCTATATACTAGATTATATTTGTACATAATGTATGTGGGATGAATTTTGACTTCACATATAATATATATATACATAATATATAAGCTAGATGTCTTGCTAACTCATGAAAATGAATCTCGGGCGAAAAGGAACAACAATCATGCCCCAGCGGGTTGACGAAGTGCGTGCACATCAATCACATCGATGAACCCGGCCGCGTGTCTTGGCGTTTGTGCGAATAGTCTGTGTGTATATATTTAATGTATATAATCGTTATATATTTGTACATACAATAATAATACATAGCTAGAGTAAAAATCAGAATGTGTTTGTGTGCAAGTATATTATCTATTATATATATATTGTATGTTTATATGTTTACACACACTTTCAAGCACGTGGTGGGCGCTGATCTGAAGATTGATGGCCTCTGCGCGGATGTTGTTCTGTTTGTAGAATACTTTTTGTGTGTTTATGTTCCAATACGATTTATCTATATAGTAATAGCTTATATTTGTAGGAAAAAACAAAGTGGTTCAAATGTTGCGCTTCTCGTTTTTTTCCCACTCGGTCATAGCTTGGGATTTAATTGAAGAGTCCTTAAAAATGGCATTGATTTTTATATGATGAAAAAAAAATTATCTCGGTTATACGAGCCTGGAGAATCTAGTGAGATTAAATTCGGGATTTATTCCGAGATTTTTTTGAGATTTATTTGAGATATTTATTTATGAAGTTTCTCGAATGGCTAGACCTGATTCCATCAAATTTAATAATATCGTATTTATGTGAAGCACAAACTGGTCCAGATATATATTTTTTGATCATACGTTCGATAAGCCCAAAATGAGTATACTTAATGTGGAGAGTTCATTAAAGAAAAAATACTTGAGTATACTAGATAGATAGTTTATTACAAATTTAAATGCCTAAATATATTTGTGGAGGTCGGCTGCTGCTCGAAAGTAATACCGCCCAAATTTGGTGTCCTAAATTAGGTGGCCAAAAATCGGGCGCTGATTGTATGTCTCTGTGTCTGGCTTTTATGACGTCTGAAGGGGCTCTAAATACCATATATCCCGACTTGTCTGGTGGATACTCTGGCTTAGAAGACACGACCCGCACAATTTTCACGCAGGATTTTTCTATAAATCCTTTCTCAAACAATGCAAAACCAATTAAACACTTCTATGAAGCTCAATTAATATGGAAATGTAGGCAATTCCCACCAATTCTGAATACAATAGAAAATATTTGGGTTGTGTGACAATCTATGGTTCAATTAAACTCGTCATTCAACTGTATAGCTAGCAAACAATGCAAAAATATGTTGTATATACTATATAGATATATAAAATTACGAAAGTGGTAGACAAACACTTAAAATTGCTTTTAACGAAGTATGTCGCGGATCAAAAAGGATGTGTTTTTATAGAATCCTGTATTTGCATTAGTGCCTCATAAAAAACCTTTTGTTTCTACTTGCAATAACTTTTGTTTTTTGGAAATATTTTGAATATACTCGCAAGTTGAAACTAAATTAAAAAAAAAAATAAAACACAAAAAAATTTAGTTCAGTTAAGAAAAATCTTTGTTAAACTGTTTTTTTTTCAGATTGAAGAAAATCTAATATTTTGTCTATAGATAATAATAATGATAATAATGAGATATATTTAATACCCTAAATTTATAATACTTATATATTTTTGCCAGGCTGGTGGAAATGTTATATTTCCTCTAAAGTGATGGACATTTGATATTTTTAAATTTAATATTTACTTCTGCTTTGGTGAAATAGGAGAATTTTTATAGATTTATAATAATAAATCAAAATCATATATATTTTACTAATTTGATCAGCATGAAATTAAAATTTCCTCTAGATAGATAAAAATCTAAATATGTCTTCTAAATTTATGAAAATCTTAAATTTATCTCAAGATTGATATAAATGTAATGTTCTCTTGTATATTGATGAACATATAAATGTTCTTCTAGATTAATGTAAATCTTATATATCTCCTAAGATTGATACTTATTATATATTTTTGACCATGTTGATGAAAATGTTGTATTTCCTTTATATTGATGGGATCTACAAGATTTCTTTAGAGTTTAGCTTGATAATAATTTATATTTTTTTCTCCTAGATACAAATTTAATATTTCTATATTTCAAAGATTCTTCAAAATGGATGAAAATTTAATATGCATGTATCTCTAGATAGATGATATTGATATTAGATATTTTCCACCATACTGATAAAAAATGAATTTTTTAATATATTGTAGAAAATCTAATATATTTTTCTAGATTGATGAAAATTTATGTTTTTTTTAGACAGATGAACATTTACATTTTTTAATAGAATGATGGAACTCGGATATATTCTCTAGATTAGAAATTTATTTACTCTAATTTGTCTCTAGATTGAGATTTTAATAATAAAATATTTTCCACCATGAATATGAAAGTGATTATATATGTTTAGATTGATGGAAATCTATATATATATTATCTTCTAGATTGATAAACATTTTATTTTTCTATAGATTATTGATCGACATTTTTTTTCTACTAGAATATTAAAAATCTTATATTTTCTTCTGGATTTATGTAATTCTGATGCTTTTTCTCTAAAAATGTTTTTTTTTCTAATTTGATAGAAATCTTATATTTTCTTCTGGTTTAAGGAAAATTGAATATGCTGATGAAAGTTTGATATTTCATCAAGATTGATAGAATTATGATTTGTTCTCCTGGATTAATAAAAATCTAATATTTCGTCAAAGAATAATGTAAACCTGAAATTTTTATTCTTGTTTAATGAAATTCTGATTTTGCCTTCTATAGATTTATAATAATTAAAATCGAAAATGTGATATTTTCTCTTAGATTGATGGAAATATTATATTATTTTCTAGATTATTGTAAATATATAAATTCAAGATTTTTTATTTAGATTCAAATTTTACGTTTACGCAGAAAATTATTATACAGTGTGTCACAAATCTGGTATATAAAAATCAAACTGTAAAATATATTTTGCAAAGCATGTCTTAGAAATTTGATATTTAAATAACAGCTAGTCAAAATGGTATGAAATCACAATTTTTCTCCCAAAAAAAAAAGACTATTTCACGTCTCTTGTAGTTACCTAAAATTAAAAGGGTTGCCATATTTAAAAAAATACATCTACTGGCAAATCAAGGTACCAAATAGTGTATAAACGTTTTTAGGTGGCTCCCAGTAAAGTTTATAATACGCTAAAATTTTAAACATTTAAAAGTTTTAAATTGATGATACCATATAAATATTAAAAACTTTCATCTGAATCGGTTTATCCAACCCAAATTTATTTTTAAAAGTAAGACGTATCGTATCGTTACAATTCAAACTGTTTTCCAACTCTTTCATTCGTCTCATTGATATTATATTTATAAATGTGCTCAATTCATAATTAACTTAAATCAATTCTGCGAAATGGTTGCCACCTCGATGACGATGGCCGCAAGTCCCAAGCAAAACCAAACCATCCCTCAACCAAAAAGTTTGCGCAACTCAATTACACATGACGAGAGTGAGAGAGAGACGAAAAGAGAAAGTAAATAATAACCCTACTATACTAAGTTAAACCGTAAATTTTCACTGGCCAATAAACAAAACTCGGCAGAGAGAAAACTTTAAGAACAAGTTGAGCACACAATACATTATTCGAATTCTAAGAATATTTACTAATACAATCAGGACAAAATGATGCTTATATATCACAAACACACTCACACACACAGAGGCCATAGAAATTTATATGAAATACAAATAATACCGTCGGTGTCGGGGAGCTCAAGTAACAAACGAAAACTTTGTTTATATGTGACACATATATTTCTCGTTTCTCATATTTATATATATATATAACCAATTCAACATTTCATAATTATATTATTACATATTTAAATTGCTCTACGAGTATTATTAGTTGTGTGAAATGTTTTATTTGCACGTGATAGCCTCGAAATAATGTACCTTTTGTATGAATTTAGCGTTGTAATTATTATTTAAACGTATAATTATTCAGAGTTGGCTAGAGTTGGCCAGAGTGTGCCCAGCGTATATATTGTATGGCACAGTCCCATAATGTGGGTCATGCCGAGTGTTTTGTGTTTGTGTGTATACTTTAAAAAAATAATCTTTAAAAAATATGATGCGCCACGGACACATCCTTTTGGAATATATATATTTATAGATATAATGTGTGTTCTCTGCTGCATACCCTCGAAATATATTATTTGGTGAGTTCAAGTATTTTTGCAGAATTACATTCCGCAAAATCACAGGGGAAAAAATCCCATGTGCTGCTTTTCTGGCTTTAAAAAATACATATGTGGAGAGTTATGAAAAATGAACATTTATTTTTAAATCGTGTGTTATGCGTCATATTTTAAGCTCGTGCTTTCCTCGTTTTCCCCTCCTGCCTGATGCACAACTTAAACGAGAGTGTTTTTTTGAATAAGCGCGCAACACAAAGCATTTTAGCGTCATATTACCACCCGCTCACACCAACACACTCTCAAGTCTTTTATTATTTTCATGAGATTGTTTGAATTGTGTATACACCATAGTTTTATATTTTATATATGTGTTTCTATGTATGCCAGACGCGTCAACATAATTCAAAGTGCATGCTGACACGAACATATTTTTTCATATAAAAAAATGTAATTCGCATGCACCTGTCTCGAAATGTTCTTTTTCTATATACATTTATTTTACACTTAGCGATAGCAAAGAAAATGTTAAATGTATTATATATTTTAATGTAAATATATTTTGACAGATGCACAAGTGACGGTGTGCATTTTTCTCACGTTCGATGTGTATAAAAATTATTTTAAAGTCAAAAAGAGAATTCTTGTCACCAATAAAGTGTATTATTCTCATATTCGATTTCTATGGAAAAAATGTCTAGGTCCAAAATTGAAATTTCGTCACCAAATAAAGTTCATTCTAATCACAGAAATGTTGTGAGAAAAATTCACTGCCAAGTGTGCATTCTTTACAACTGCATTTGTGTCTTTTCTGGATACCGAATTATGGTCTAAAACGAGGGGAAAATCCCTAAGAATTTTTTTTTACACCATATTCTTGATTTTGAATATATTACAGAAATTCGCGAAAATTTATAAATAATAAAAATATTTGCAAATAATACCAAATATTACATATAATTTAAAATATTACGTGAATTACATATAATTCAAAATATTACGTGAATTACGTAATATTTCGTGATATTACGTAATATTTCGTCATTTTACATTTATAATTATAATTTTACAACAGTGCAACATTTAAGAATAAGTGAGTGTTTTTTTATGCTAGTCAAAAATATCTGTAGCATGTGTGAGAACAAACATTTATGGACGTAAGAAAACTAACTCGATTTGACTCGATTCGACTCGATTAATATTACAGACTTCCACTATTAAATTAGAAATGTCAAAGGGAAACTTCAAAGAGACCACGTTATCGTAAAGCTAATCGTACAATCGTACAATGATAAAAAACTGTTAAAAATGTGGTAATGCACATCCGTGTCGATGTGTACAAATTGACACACTTTTTCTGAGCCGTATTGTACGGGCGTGTATAGGCACCTTAACAGCCACACACATCAGCATTACTAATATAAAGAACCAGTCAGATTCGCGAGTACTTTACAAAATATTACAAATATTACATAATATTACAAATATTACAAGGTATTACGAATATTACAATGTATTACGAATATTTCAAAATATTACGAATATTACAAAATATTACTAATATTACAAAATATTACAAATATTATAGAAAATTTCAAAATATTACAAAAAATATTATATTACATATATTATCGGTATTAGCAAAATATTTCAAAATTCAAAATATATTTCCTAAAATTACGAATTACATATATTCTTAAAATTTGTACACAAGGTTACACGAGTGAATTAACCTTGGTCCAAAGAATGCACACTCGGCAGTACATTCTTGTCACTGAAGAATCCGCACCGGCATCGTTGTCAATCAAAAATTAAATTAATTTTGATAAAAAAATTATATATTATATTTAATATTTATATTATATATTATATAAAATTATATTTGACAAATATATATATTTTTACAAAAAAATGTAAAAAAATAGATCTTGTTTTTAAATAACAAAAAAACATTTTTAAAATCTTGTTTTTTTGACTAAATTTGTTTTTGAGCAAAAAAAGAGTTACAAAAATGGATTATAGAAATATTACTAATTTTGTTGTTTTGTTTTTGTTTTTTTTTATTATTATTTTGTTGATATATTTTATTGAATTGTTCTCTTTATAAATCTGTAAATCGGTTAGATTGATTATGTTAAATACATCAAATCCTTAAAACATAAAAAAAATTACTAGGAAGTCACGGTTTGCCAAACCGCAATTTCACGAAAAAATTTACATTTTATGAAAAAAAAGATAGTTTTGCAGCTAATAATAAACGTACTAAAGCTAGGATACAGTCAAAACGTACAGTTATCTGCACGATTTGACATATTTAAACTATCGTAATCACTGTACTGTAATCACTGTAATGTAATCATTGTAAAGTCATCAAGAGACAGTCAAACTATTCGTGACAGTACAGCCAGCTTACAGTCAAAACGTACAAAAAAAATGCCCACCTCAACTTTCTGGTTTTTGTCAGAAAGTTATGTTACAGGTAGGCAAAATCATTTTTTTACAAGATCCCAAAAAAAAATCTTTAAATGGCTACGGACGATATCACAAGATGGATTGATTCTAAGCTAAAACACAGATTTGTCTACTTTGACATTTCGCAGGAAAATATGATATCAATCTGTGTGCAAAACGCTTTGAATATTATCTCCCAATGGTGTGTTAGTTTAGGTCTTTCGGTTAGCTCCAAGAAGACTCTTTAATAAATAAAAAACAAGATTGTATTTTGGCAATGTCGGAAGCTTTCCGTTAGTTTTGAGGGCTGTCTCAAAAAATGGTCCATTACCAACCCATAATCAGACCCAGAGATCGAGAAGGTTCTTGGCCATAAGACAACGACTTGTTTATATTCTATTGTTATTTCTAGTGCCATGAGAACCAGCCCCACATCTGCAGTGGAATTCGAGACACCTATCAAATTTTCATTGAGGTGGAAGCCAGGTCGGTGGCACAAAGACATTATAACTCAGCGGATGTTGGAAGTTCACATCAAACGTCTCCAAAAACATCAAGAATGTTTCTGAGGAGACTCAGTGCGATAGTATCCAAATCAGTGGTCCACCTAAAGCGCCATGAGCTCAGTTTGGTTTGCGGTATCCTCAAGGGTCACTGTAGACTAAAAAAAATTGCATAGGTTGCGCTATTCGGATAGTCCTA
>JAAAKO020014397.1:0-16696 GCA_010015015.2 Bolitophila cinerea
ACAGGTATATTTTTGCAGGTGGTAGCACCTATTTGAATTGTCCTTAAAGATCAACATGCTGAACTTACTCCGAAAAAAAAAACAAAATGTGGAGTCGAAATTGTCCAGCGTCAATGTGACCGAAGGGTAAGGTTGCTGTGCTCGTACGAAACGGATAGAACCGATTCAAACAAACACAGTTATAAAAAACATAAAATTAATGACATAAATATTATACAGACATCCCTCGCTTCTCACGTAAATTTAAAAAAATTGACTGGCTAAAAATTTTTACATTTTGCAATAACTTTGGCGTAAACCATTTTTTCCAAAAAAAATGAATTTTCGTATTTGTCAACAATAAATTTGATCCTGGCTCTTAAATCCATATATTTTTTGGGGAGGCTTTGGAGCGCTACTTTGAATTTTTTGCAATGATCATTTTATTTCTGGACTGCTCCTTTTTTATTGCATTTATAAATTGCCAAACAGATGGGTGTTTGTGAGTTTGCATATTTTAACAGTCATCTAAAAATAATTCATATTGATAGAAATTACAGCTTTGTCTTATATGGATTTTTTTGCCTTCTTTGGTGCACGTTTGCCAGGAAAAGTCCACTGTTTCGACTGTTCCTTGGTTTCTGGCGTTTTGTGATGGATCTATGTTTCATCAACAAACGTTGAAAAACTCAGTCGACGCTTACATCTTCAAAAACGCCTCTGACATGGTTTCACGATTTCGCTTTTGCTCTGGAGTCAGCAAGCACGGCACCTATCGGGCCGATCGTTTTTTTATACACAAATTGTAATGCAAAATTATATAATCACAGAGCCATGGGAAATGCCTGTGGCCTCAGCAAGCTCGCACTCGAATCTCTGATCACTTAATAACATATTGTGGTTTTTGTCAGTATTTTTTGAAGTAGTCGCCTAAAATTGGCCGTCCCGGACGTTCTGCATGATTTGTGGATGAACGACGTGTTTGAACTCGTTCACCCAATTGTAAACAGTCTTAAACGATGAAGCAGATGTGCCGTGAACTTCGTCCAACTCGGCTTTGATTTGTTTTGGTGTTTTGGCTTTCATATAAAAGGGTTTAATTACCGCATGAAACACTTTTTTTCATTTTTCAAAAATCAATCGACCTTAAAAGTGGGACCACACGAAATATATCGCTGAAAATTTGACAGTAGTCATATGAAGGATAATTCTTATTATAAAAAAAATTGTTTTGATGATGCGAACGCCGTCTCATAGATTTTGTAAATACTTATTGTTTTACCCTCATATAGGATTTTGTTTGTTTTTTATTTCTGATTTTCGATTACACGTATTGTTTGTGCTTACAAAAATAAAAATAATTTTAAAAAATGGTGATCCATATGAAACATTAGGTGACAGACAAAATAAGCCGTCGAAAAATCTCCCATAATCTCTTTTCCCTGTCCTTGGATTTGTGTTTTTGTTAGAAAAACGAGTGCTGCTGACTTTTGTTGTATACTGAAATTTTGATCTTCATTTTGTGTCAGAAATATTGAAAATAAATAAAAAACCTGACATCTAGCAACGCTGGGCACACATTTTTATTATTCGGTGCGCGTTTAATTTAACAATGGTCAATTATATTTATCGTTATTGGCGTTCAGCGGAGGTGCACCCCAATGGCAATATAGTTGTTCGTTATACTACATTTAGGCCTAAATTTTAAACGCAGAGCTCTCCAATTTGTTTGTCTGCGCTCAACATACATTTATACCACCTCGAATATGTATACATTTGTATGTGTAAACTCTGAGACTCTTTGTGGTCGATTCCTGAATTGTACCTACATTATTATGTAAAGTGGTGTTGCGGTATTATTTCATCCTACATTTCTATTTGATGAACTCAAGTTGATTAGGAGAACGAGAGCTTTTAATTGCTTCTGAGCGCGTGCAAAGTTCATTAATTACACACACCAAGCACGTTTCATCCTTTGCGCGAAAGAGATATATAGATAAAATATTTATACGTACATATATTGGTTCCTATGTTTGTTTGAATATACAAATATACATATATATTTATACCTTTAAACGCATTTCGCATGTATAATAAATATGCGTATGTTTGTGTGTGTGTGTGTGTGTGTAAAACCAACAAACACACACAAAGCTAACAACGCATTCAGACTAGATAATTAATGCGAACGTGATAACATTTATTAATTACTGCATTGTCTGTGTCTGGGTTATATATATATATATATATATGCCTGGGTGTGTCTGCTCCTGCTATTTCTTCAGGCACATGCAATTAACTGTGAGAAGAAGTTCACCTGTGCGTGTTGATGACATCACTCATTCGTCACACACACCTTTTCATCCTCTTCGACGACAAACCAAACTAACGCAAAACTTTATTACTTACAAATAATGCGTAAACTTAAATTAGTGCCATTCATTTAAGAAAATGGCTTTAATAATTACGGACAATTTCAGTGTGGTGTGCCGCAAAGTGTGCAATACGAAAGGGCCCCTCAATTACCCGGAATAATTATCGTTATGTTAAACTATTCTGGAGCAAACCGCCACCATCGCTAAGAGAGTACGGGATTCTTAGAACATATATATATATATACCATATGCCATACGTATATACCTTTTATGTACATCATTATATAATATATGCTATACACGCGCAGCGAATGCATATATAAATATAATATATATATAGCGTTTCGTTTAAGGCGATTTCTGATTGCCGAAGTATTTATCAGGCTTACTCGGGATAAGCTTTTTAAGCTTTTGCGTTTAATTTTCTTCTGCTCTTTGCTATTTGCTCTTGCCGCGTGGCCATCGCCGCCACGTCCGTCGCCGTTGCGTTGTTCGCGTCATCCCACCAAAACGTATAATCCCGTATTATACGTCGGGATACAATTTTGTTTGTGTGTGTGTGTGAGAGTTTTTTTTTAATGTTGGAAAATTCAAATTCGGGCTACTGAGCTTTTATAATAATATACAGTTTGGGGCTGCGGTGTAATTATATAAAACTGTTGTCCAATTAAAACCATGAAAAATGAACAGGGGCGCACACGCTGAGTGGCGGTCGAGCGCGCGGCGTGCACCCTCTCGTGTTGTTGTTGAACTAATAACAACTGCGGTACTTGGGCGTCGGCGCTGGCGTCGTCTACATTCTGTGTACTTGATCTCTGCTCTGGGAAAACCATGCTTTTCGTATTATTATATGTATGTATTGTGTTATTGTGTATGTACTATGTAGTATATATATCTATATACATATATTTTTATATGCATAATTGCTGTTTTTGAAAGTAGGTACATCGAATATAATATACACGAACATTTCGAGTGTTAGTATACTCGTGCTTTAGCACAGTTCTGTGTGCCCTGGAGCGCTTAAAGTTTGAATTGTGTATGAGAGAGTTTTACAGACGAAATGCTGGTGATTATTTGTACAAAAAAATGGAATTATATATTTACATTTTTTAAGCTTATTTAATGATGTTGCTTTTCTTATTAATTGTACAAATATGTACATAATTACGAATGATTTTTTTTAGGATACCTAAAATGACGAGAAAAGAGATATTTTGGGAAAGGTACGATTTTTTCAATCATTTTAAATGATTTGTATAAATTAACTTTTCCTGCTTCATTTTGTCATGTCCCTAGTACACCCCTGTGTTATATGTATACGACGATGAATTGCAGAGCAGTTCATGTGAGTGTCAGTCAAAGAATAAAAGTAAAACAGTGCACACAAACCACACAGTCTTTCTATTGATATAAATAATTATATTAAAGTATACAATAGAACAGCAGATACGTGTTAAAAGATTTACAAGAGAAGAGCGGCACTCATTAGTAAAATTAATACCAAGATTTTTTATGTTACGCCAAATAACACTGGGTTTAAGATTAGATTTTAGTAGAGGTGCAAAATAATGAATTTTAGCATTACGCATAGTTACACAGCTTTGTTACGCAAGGACTTGAATTCTGCGATTTTTTTTCAAAATTTTTATTTGTTTTCCACAATCTTGCTTGTTGAACTTTACTGTCAAACCAAGGCATATTGTTATGTATTTAAGCTCTGTAAAGCTTAAGCGCGGAGCGTGTTTATTGATGCACACGCTTCGCTTAAGCTTTACAAGCGTGGTTGAGTTTTGTTCAAAGATCGATACCCTAACGTTAATACTGGTGCTACTGTAAATTAATTTCCAGGGCAGTAAAATGGAATCACTTAGTAGGTTCTATGTATTTATTAAGTGCAGCCTTTTATAAGTATGAGCTTGATCGGTAATTGGTGCTAAGCATAAATATAGGGCTACAAGCATGTCATGTTTTGATAGACTTTTGTATTGAGTTGAGTAAAAGTTACTATATTTTTAGCGTTCTTACTAAACAAAAAAACAAGTAATGAAGAACCTGTAAAGAAAAAAAAATGTATAGAATGTGTTGAGAGTATATATGAGGTGAGTATTGTAAATAAGTTTGGATAAATTTAGTAGTTTGTGCTTGCAGAGGAGCTTTTAGTACGTTTTCATTAAAGTCAGCAGTAATGATCACGTCATCAAATTCAGGAACGAGATCTAACAAGATGTTGTTAATTGGTATCATATCATTTTGACTTTGAGCTTGACATTGACATAAATTGCAACGCCACCACAACACGTCTTCTCTTACGATCGATTCTGAACAGTCTGAATCCTGGTATTTCGACAGTTTTAGAAGATACAGTTGATTTTAGCCATATCTCGCTTATAGCAATAACATGTGTATTTGAATTTGAAAATAAATAATGAATTTCGTAAATTTAAGCCACGTTAAAATGACAAATATTGAGACAATGAGCGTTTTTATTAAATATAGATTTTAGAAGAACATTACTGACATCCAGAGTGCTAGAGAATGTCATTACACTAACATGATATACCGTTTCCTCATCCTCATCAATTGTATCTCCTTTTCCCCTTCCCTTTATCTTTCTTTAGTTATTTAATTTAATTTAATTTTTTTATAATTTAATTTATTAATCCTTACCTATTTTTAAGTAAAATGTACCACAACAAATGCTATGTATCTTTATATATAAGACTGATCGTCTTCTGATACAAAATAAATAAATAAACACATTTAAAAAATAAAAGTGATACCGTAGAATATTTGGTTGAAACTAGGCATTATACGCGTGTACGGATTTTACGTAATTCAATTACGTATGTCATGTGTCACATTCAAAGCTTTAAAATAATATAAACCTAAAAGCTTATATTTGTAGTGTTCGTGTGACGAAAGTAAAAAAAATATACTAAATTATATATTTTACTATTTACATTTAGATTTACTCTAGAATCTAGAATGGCATCTGTGACGGTAAGGAATGTATGTTGGTTTTTTTATTTTATTATTTATTTATCTATAAAAATACTACATTTTAAAAGTTTATATTAATTTGTATTGTTATTTATTGTTTGCGATTTTTATCTTACAATCTAACATAAACTAATCGCATGGACAACTCACCAAATCATTTTTATAAATTATACTAACACCCTGAATTGTATAGGCCCCTTTGCTGGACGACGACAGTGTTCCTTTTGGCGAAGAAGATGACGTGGGTAGAAATGGAGGTCCTCGACTACCGTATGTACCAAAATCAAATATTTTATCTTTTACATATGTTCTGAAGTGTGGTGTGTTTATTTTTTCAGGCATCCCTATGTGGCATTTTTCCACTTGTTTTTTAGAGGCGCCTCAATTGCAACCTACATGTTGTGTGGCTGGTTCAGTGACTCTTTTATCACCAGTTTCGTATTCGTCGTGTTAATGCTTTCTGCGGATTTCTGGACAGTCAAAAATATTACCGGTCGTCTGTTAGTTGGTCTGCGTTGGTGGAATTACGTTGATGACGAAGGAGTTTCTCACTGGGTCTACGAATCACGAAAGGTGACCTAAGTTTGCAAATAGTTTTCTCCGAAAAATCAAATGTATATCTGACTTGATTTTGAATTCATGTTCTTCCTGTTTTTCAGGGAGATGAGCAGAATCGCATCAATGCTCAGGAAGCAAGAATATTCTGGTTGGCGCTCACACTGTGTCCGATTGTATGGGGAATATTTTTCATAATTGCTCTCTTTGGGCTTAAATTTAAATGGCTGGTAAAATTAAAAAGAAAAACTGTTTTCCTTTTCAAAACATAAACAAATAATTATTCTTTTATTAAATAGCTACTGGTCATGATTGCGCTAGCTCTGAACGGTGCCAATCTGTACGGATACGTAAAGTGCAACTTTGGTGCTAACAAGGATCTTAATTCGGCGGCCACCGATTTCGTGAAGACACAAATATTTCGAAATGCCATGGACATTATGACAAAACCAGCAAATCAACCAACTACTGCACGTCCAACCGGCGTAGTTTAATAAACACTCCTTATATTCCATTTATACATAATATGTTAATTTTTATTCCTTTGA
Organism: Bolitophila cinerea; assembly: GCA_010015015.2. Lineage (NCBI taxonomy): Eukaryota > Metazoa > Arthropoda > Insecta > Diptera > Mycetophilidae > Bolitophila > Bolitophila cinerea. Next base: position 6,461 of record JAAAKO020014397.1, read on the forward strand.
AAATATAATAAATAGTAATATAAAATTAAATTGTATTTGTATTTTTTGATTTTATTTCATAAAAAAGATTGCTCTAGGTGAGGCTCGAACTCACAACCCCGGCATTGCTCACAAGTATACTGATTATAAGTACCGTGCGCTAACCAATTGCGCCACAAGAGCTATGATCACGGCAGGGTTAACTTGAATACGTATATTCATCGAATGTGTGTACATCCATTTGTTGTTCGTTTACAATGCCTGATAATGATTTTATGAAATTAAAATTCATTTAAGATGAATAAAGGAAATTACATTTTAATATTAATTACGTATTAATGTAATATAAAAGCTATTAAGTAAATAATTTTAAAAAATCAATCTAAAAAAATGTAATTTATTTATTATTATTTAATTTATTTAAAATATTTTAAATATTTTATTTATTTTAAATATTTTAAATTTTTTATTTATTTTAAATATTTTATTTATTTCAAATATTTCATTTATTTTAAATATTTCATTTATTTTAAATATTTTAATTTTTGATGTTAGTTACGTTGATAAGAAAACGTACGAACTTATCTGTCAGTGTAAATGTCAACGTGAGGTTCGCTGTATTTTGTTGTGCGCATTCAAAAAAATATGCAGTTCAGTGCCTAAAATCGCTTTGTTCGCAAAATGTCGCCCGTTTCGTTTTGCGGGTGGTATTTTGTTACTCCTATTTTTTTAATTCTTTATCTCTACGATAAATGTAATTTTAGCAACAAGAACCATTAAATCTAGTGACACCAACAGTTTTTAACGTTTGCAATTGTTTAAATTCAATGTTTAGGACTGTGTTAACTCTCAAAATAGAGACGAAAAACATCAAGTGGATTAACAGAGAACGTAGATAAAGATTTTTTCACTGTGTGGGTTTTTCTAAGTATAATCATCATAAATTGTGCGGTGAGAAAGTTCTAACACAAAGCAATGGGGGCAAAAGCGAGCACGGCCAACGGTGGTCATCAGAGTCCTAGGCCCCGAACATTTTCAACAAGTAAATATTATATGAGTTTTCTGGGGCTGCTAATTTGTACAATTTAACCAATTAGATATCGTTTAACCTGTATACTTATTTTAGGTATGCATGTGTCATCAGCAAACGATCGTCAGCGAGCAAGAAGTTTGTCATCTGTTCCGGATCTACAGGCTAGCCATAGTAATCGCGAAGGAATATCGATACCATTGCCAGACGGAACGGGGTCAGCGTACGAGGTAACCTCACAATCAGAATCATTGGTCAACGCAAACGATGATAACAGTAGTGCATCTGCCAATGCCATTGCCTTGGGAAGAGTCTACACCGCTACTTCCTTGCCTTCACATATATGGTCTTTGAATGGTAAGAACATTTTCAATTGGATGACGCTAATGAGTTCCGCGCTCTGTTTTAAAAGTGATAATGTGATTTTCATTAGAAATGCGTTTATCACTTTTATCTTTTATTTCAGGTGACCTTGACATTTACACTTTATTATTTATAATCTATTTCTACGTACAGACATGTTTTCAAATATGTAACTAGTCAATATATCTACCTAGGACATCTAGAAGATATTGAATTTATTTGATCAATCGCGTATTATTTTTTTTTTTATTTTTTGTAAAAAAATAATAAAAATTACGGTTTTAAAATAATATTCAGAAAATATTATAAATAAATATAAAATTACTTGCAGAAATTAATTTTTATTTTCAGTTAAATTATTTCTTTGTAATTTATTTTCAGTTTTAATAACCAGACATTTTTTTTTTCAAGGTATAAAATGTCCAGTTTGCAGTAAATTTGTGTTGCCCGACGATATTGAATGTCATTTAGTCATGTGCCTAACCAAGCCTCGATTGTCGTATAATGGTAAGTCCAATTTAGTTAAAACATGCCTTTACACATTTCAACCGATGTTTTTTCTATGTAGAGGACATCCTGAACGATGCAAAAGGGGAGTGTGTTATATGCTTAGACGACTTAAATCCAGGCGATTTAATAGCAAGGCTTCCCTGCCTATGCGTGTATCACAAAGGGTATGGGAAATGGCATTTATAATAATAATAATCACAATTTATTTGTCTATATTTTTTTCTCATCAGATGCATAGACCAATGGTTTGAGGTGAATCGTTGCTGCCCGGAGCATCCAGGTGACTAAAAGCCATACAAAATGTCATAAATCGTGATAAATAATTTTATTGGAATTTATGGCAGTACCACACTAATAATTTTTTACCCCTTGAGCTAGACGTAGTATATGTCAACTAGCACTAAAATAGTTGACACAAAATGATGAGACTGTTTTAATATTAATTAATAAAAATTAATAATAATATTTTTTTTTATTTTTACACATTGAATATGTAAAATCGATACACAAGAACTACATAATTATACATACATACATACATATATACAGAATAGTTATTGTGTACAGCACTGGTAGACCGGTACACTAAACTCACGACTCTCGAGTGGTAAAAAAAAGTGCTATGTACAAAGTAAAAAGATTTGAAAAGTGAATAAATGTCTATATCGTAAAGAATACTCGTACCGTTGGCTGGACCTGACAAACGTGGCTTCTATGCGTTATATGTACTATAATACTAAGTGATAATGGAAAGTGTTTCTCTGCGATGTGTTAACGAGTTTTAGAACGCGAGTTATTGATATACCTACCATAAATTTTAATTTATATATACTATACCTAAACGTTTATGTTTGATACATTTCAGTTCGTTTTCATAATCCCCTATACATATAAAATTTTGAGAAATAAAAGAATCATTCTTTTTTGTTAAATTTGTGATCAACGAAAGCAATTTGTGGTATTATTGGTCAACAAGATTGTACATTATAAATTTACGAACGTTTATGTTATTACAGAAAGAAAATCCTGTTATTGTTACAGCATTTTTAGTTTGATATTTATATATTACAATATGTCGTAGTTATGTGGTCAAATGTTTATTGACTCGGTGGTGAAGCGCAAACAAAACGATTAATTTCCTATGTATTTTTAATTATTAGATATTTATTGTATATGTAGCGTATGATCATGATGTTTTCAACGTAATCTATAAATATTTGTATAATTGCAATACGGTATTATTCAATTTAAATATGTAAAACTTTGTCAGTTGTTAAATGCCTGAAATATAAATTCAATTAAAAATGCAATTTTTATTAAGATTGAAATAAATACCACAGTAAAAAAACGAATTGATTGTAGCGTTTTATTTCTGAAGTATAAGTTTTCCTGGTTTTATTACCTAATCTCTGTATAAAAGCTGTTCAAAATCGAAGAAAATATTTTCTTCGAATGGTCCTATTTTTTAGAAACAATTTTACCAGAAGGATATTGCAAATTAAGCCGATCTCCCGATATTTAAAATTGAGCAACGATTTAGTAACCCTCGCTCTAGGTGGCATTAATAGTTTCGATGGTCATATCCTTTGGTAAGGATTTACTTAGTACGGACGAGACAGCGACAGCCAGTTTTGGTCGAGTGAAACAAGATGCATTTCCAGTCCTGGCTACTATGAGCTAGTTCTTCTCTTAAAGCAAAGGATTTATTAGATATTAAATATAACTCCAGAGTTTACCTAATTTTTTGTCAAATACGAAATTCGATTCTTTAGTTTAGTTTAGTTTTGTTTGTTTATTATTAAAAACAATAAAAAAACAGATTAGGATTTGTATTTTATCATTATTATATTAATAACACGGAGTAAATAGTAAATACTATTTACTTCGTGTTTAATAATGATATTTATCGGGTGAATGTACGCGGTGGACGTAAGATTCCACGCATCCTTCCTCTGGACGATCCACTGAAATGCGAAGACCCATACTCGCCCTGGAAATGAGTAGAAACCACTGGTTCGGCTGTGGCTGTTCGGAAATGTTGCTGGGAATTACCACTCAAATCCATTCCGTTATTATGACCTTGCCAGGTCGACGGAGAATTAGTTCTGCGATTACTGAAAAAAAAAATATATATATATATAATTAGAAAATTTACATTCATCGGATATACTATACAATATACCTCTGTCTATATACGGTCGATGAGCCACCAGTTAAGATACGACCACGGTCACCAGTGCCAAAACCACCACGGCTGCGGTTGCCTCGATTTCCACGAATACTAATAATCTCACGCGACAACTTATTGTAGCCAGTTGGCCCGGTCGGTTGTGCTCCACAGGTTTCTAGAGCCAAAAAATCGTCGACGTGTAGAGAGGGTGGCCGAGACGTATTTGGTGGACGAGACCGGAATAAATCACCTCTAGATGGTGGCGTCCTTGGGAAACCACGCCCGCGACTAACTATAATTTATAAAGGCTTCTTAATAATAATCAACTAAAGTCAAAAAGTAAAACAATACCATATATTTTCTTCTCTGGCCTGCCAGTGGTTGGTTCCACTTCAACCCGCCTAGTACGAAAGCACGGTGCAGATGTTGTACGCTCTCGATTCGACTGTGGCGAAGCGGACAAATGCAGCAGACGCTTGCATTCCGATGTCAGATTTATGTCAGCTGGTAAAAAGTTCTTCATAATATCAGTTAAATCACACTCAACTAAGTCAACATCCGCATTGACTTGTTCATTTGAAACTACTTCGGGCCACTTCAAAAACTCGTAGTCATTATTTGTGTTAACAATGTTATAAACGGATCGCGTTCCATATTGTGTTACAATATTCTCGGCAGTCGGAAAAAATGGCTCTGTCATTGTATCGGAATTCTCAGATGAAGCTTCTTTTGTGTCCAAAGTATCAATTATTTCTATTAATGATTCCCTAATTTTAATATCTTCATCTTCGGATAGATCTAGAATGATACTTTGCAACTCCTTAAGCGGATGCAATTTGTTATCTAGAGACTGTTTGTTTGTCCAGTCTAAAATAACTGTCATTTCCGTTGGATTTAATTTCATTGTTCTTGTGAGAATCTTCTCTGATTCAATTGTATACAAACACTGGATAAAGTGCAATAAAATTAAAAGGTCATTTTTTCGATTGTTTTCCACAGCACCATTTGCGATAAACGACTGAAGAAGCGCAGAGAAATCATCCTTTCTCTTTTCTAAATTGATCCTTATCAAAAACAGCGTATAACTAAAATAAAACCGGATTAGTATAAAGGATAAATTTACATAAATATTAAAACTTACTTAAAATTTGTCAATGTAATAAGTATGGTCAGACTTTCCGTAAAACTTTGATTTGTAAGATTTAATAGTTGATCAATCAGGACCACTACCATTGCTGATAAAACTTCCTTCGTTGGCAAAGCACACGCATATGAATTGATATTGCATTTTTCAAGATTTATCAGGCAAATGCGTGTGTCCAATAATTTCGAAAATACACGATATACACTTTTCTTGGCTTCCTCTTGCAGTACACCTCCTCCGTTGACCAAAAGGACTCCTTCGAAAAAATCACTTAACTTGCCAGGCAGAATAGATAGAATTGCTGTCTTCACGGAAGCATGCACCAGAAGTTTAGCCAAAAAATTCAAAAGTCTTACGGTTTGTATTGTGGCTACGTTTAACTCGTTTAAAATTATATCTGAAATTGCATTCACTACCACCAGAGACATGTTAGGAGCCAGGTCAGCAAGTTGATAACAGGTTTTACTCAACACTTGCAAAAGCTCTGGCTGACTGGACGTACATATTGTCTGTATTAGTTCGGTAAGTAATGCATTATTTGGGTGCAAATGAACAGACCACAACTGGCGTTCCGTTATTAGTCTTGTCACTTCGGTATCCATCAATGGCTCCAGTGAGTTTATGGGTAACGGTAGTGGCAATAATTCGGAAAGTACTTTTAATCCAGGTATATAAGAAAACGGAGCATGTACTATATGTTTGAAAACTTCTGCAATCATTTGTGTCCATAGACTCTTGTGAACTGATTCTGTGTCAACACCATCAACGGGTGTGGGTTGCGTGAACGCCAGTAAAGTTTGTATGATTTCAGTCTGTACGTGTTGAGCGTCTCTGGCTCCACAACTTGACGGTACCACATGATGCATCAGATCGTAAGTTTTCATAAGTTCCTCCACAATAGTGTAGTCCTTGTAACTTGTATTTCGGCTTTGAATCACAAAGGTAAGCATTCTTCGGAGAATTTGCACCGCGGGCAGTAGTATTTGGACGGCCAATGTACCTTGGGCAGTGGCAAGCGTTGGAACATGCAGTCCGGGCTGTTCGAAATATGCATTTATTTTTTGCAAAACAGAGGTTAATGTTGAGATACCATCAGCCGAATAGAATTGAAGTACAACGAATTTATGCTTAAGTTCCTGATGTTCAATTTGATACGCTTGTTCATCAAATAAAGGTACAGCTATTTTATAAATACACCGTAAAGACATTATTAGGTCGCCTGGAAACGTTGATATAAACTCAAGACTTCGCTTTAGCATTTCGCACAATGGATTTATATCATCGTGTGTGAACACATTTGGAATTTCTAATGGCTTCAGGAATATAGCCATCTCTTGTAGCGTTGCAGATACATTCGGTTCAAATATATCGTGGTTTTTCACTAAATTCACTAACATACTTCCAAGTTCTTCTAAGTACGTTAAATTGTGAGAATACCTTACGCATGTGTCTATTATATCAACTGCATAACCGATGTTAGGATTGCTGATCTTTGCTTCGATAGGATTGTCAATTGTCAATTCCAATATCCGTTCTTTTTCGATTAGATTCAATAGGACCAGCATATTTGATTCCATGCAAATTGTGTTTACTACATGCTCTTTTCCAGTATTGCTGCCTATCAGGCAAAACAAGATATGTAATGTATCGCTTATTTTATCATAATCATCCTTAGCATTAGCTATTGTATCTAAACAATATTTTGCTTTTAACTATAAATATTAAAAAAATGTTAATAATTTATCTTAAAACAAATTTAAAACAATAACTTACCTTGTAGGCAATTTCCATGCCCAATAAATAATTCCTTGAGTTAACGTTGATTTCTTCTTGAGTTTCTTCGTCATTTTCGCCAATAAGACATTTCACTAATATGTTAGTTGTCTCTAAATTATCTAGCAAATAATCTATTCCTGTAGGTGTTCCAATCAATGCAGATACTAGGTCAAGCGAATGCTGTTGAATTGTGGATGGGAATTCGGTTTGATTGGACAGCAAGATTAAAAGCGATTCAAGAAATGCGTGAGTGGTAAAAAATGAATGAAACATAAAAGCGGAACTTTTGGATGCCGAAGCATCTTTCACAATATCAAACTTAAATGCAACGGGTAAAAAACGTTTCGGTTGAGTGTAGCTGGACTCTCCCCATGTGTACGCTCTAAGTACGTCCTGCAAGCACAATTCTAGTGTATCAATGTCCAATTTATCATGTTCAATCGGATTATTTTGTGCGTACAATTTGGATACGGTTTCACGAATCAATAACACCGATTCAAAGAGACTTATCTTTTTTAGTAATGATTTTAGAGCAAATTTGATTCTAGTCAATGGATTTGCATGCAATGCTTCCACTAAAAACTGGTATCCTGTTTGATTTCCATTCTCAGCATTCGGCTCACTGAGAAAATATTCCATACCAAACTTAGAATCCAGACAAGAGAACACAGCTTTGATTAACATAAGCTTAATCGATAGGGCCATGTATTTCTGGTTTAACATCTTGAACAGAGCATGGAAAATATCAAATTTAGAATTCTGCAATTGTTCCATGATATCTGAATGACAAGCTAGTAATTCTGTGAGACGTGCACCGATTTTTATGTGTCTTATCTTGTAGCCAGGCTGTGGTTGCGACATGGCACAATTAAAATTTACGCTCAATCGTATCCATTCAATAATGTACTCTTTAAAATCCGACAATAATGAAGCCAAGATTTGGTTCCGTTTAGTAACGGTGTAATTGTGAACGCTTTGTAACACTTGAATTAGATTTTCTGCTGCATGGACCCAATTTTCTTTGATGTCCGATGGTAATTCGTCAAAGGTTTTTTGATTGACCAGATCACCTTTAGCATGGAATTTCTGTAAAATCTTTGAGACAAACTCTATCTCTTTGGAATTCTGAATTGGTTCACCATCACTGAAACACATGCAAGGCTCATTGAATGGATCAAACACTTTTGTCACATCTTCACAATCCGTAAAATCAAAGTCTACGTCAAACTGGGGTTCTGTTTCATAACCGATTTCTTCATCACTAAGAATAGGCTCAAACGGTTCACCCTGACTAAGCATATCTTCGTCTACAACCGTAGCATCATCAATTTGTTGGTCCGGTATTTTTTCTTCAGGTATATTCTCAATAACCTTAACAAGTGTCCCCTTTTCTGAAAATGGTACTTTTGTGTCTTCTGGAACCGCTAAAAGCGCTGAACCGTCTGGTGTTTTGCAAGTATACGATTTAGAAGGTGTTCGTGGACGCTTACAATCGTGTTCAGGTGTAGCACGTCGATCTTGTTCCCTTGATTTGGCTCTTTTTGAAAAACGTTCGCTTGTGCGACTATGACGATGTCTATATTCTGGACTGCGTGACCATTCTCGTTTTGTGGCTGTTGAAAACTCACGGCTAGGTGAACGTGAGTATCTGCTAGAACGTTGTTCCCTTGTTGCAACATCTTTAGTCTTGGTTGCCTCACACATTGCCTCCGATTCCAATATTTTAGCCGCTTGATCTCTTTCATCACGGTCCCAGTCACTTTCCGATGAATCATCACGTTTGCTTTGTCGGTTATCTTTAGCAACCGATCCACCGGTAGCGTAATACTGAGTTTCAAAACCTTCTGCATACACAGGTTCAGTGTAAGCCTCAGTATCGTCAACAGACGACGACGCAGGTTGCGCCGAATCATGTTTCCATGTGGATTGTGATTCAACGACGGTTGTCTTCTCTACACCTGCAATCTGTACAGGTAATGTAGAAGCTTGCGTAACTACTGGTGGAGATGCTATCGGTTCTGTAATACCCTTCGTAATCGTTCCATATACAGCCAATGTTATGGTTGTATACCAACCACGTAGAACAAGTCCATCCGTTGGAATTTGTCTGATGTTATCTTCTTTTGTCACACATTCCAAATTTATACAATCGTTTTGATTGTACTCAAAGTCACCCAAACACTCGAACGTAGACGCTCCCGGCTTGCCAAGATCATTAACGAAAAATTCGATGTGAAATTTAGACGGATTTGTTGCACCCAGACGCACTCCACCTGGAAAATCGGCTTGAACACGAGCTCCTAACGGAATTATGCGCACTTCGGTAATGTAAACGGGCTTCGGAAATTGCACTAGATCCAAATTGAGGTCCTGAAATGTTTGGTTATGGGATATAAAAACTTAGTTATTGCAAAACAGTAAAGTTATCTCAAACATTTGGGGTTTTTAATGTGAACCAGCATAATACCTCATTAACTTCATGGGAAAAAGTATCGAAGAACAACAATTCGACGATTTCTTCGTCCATTTTTTTTATTTGTTACTGCTGCTGCAATGCAAAATACACACAAATTTAAATGCACAATAAAATAAAATGTAAAATGACACATGACATATTTCAATAAGTCAGATTTTGACAGAATAACAAGTTATATCTTAACCTCAAAACGGGGTTTGCGTATTTACTATTGTGTTATAATGTTATTAGTTATTCTAGTCGTCAACAGATGTCGAATTTCATTTTTTAATTAGCGCAATTTTTAAATATTACTTATAGCATATTATAATATGCTGATGATTATGTCCTATTAGCATAGCCAAAACAAGTGAAGGATTGGATAATGCATTGCATTGCAAAGATAACTCGAGCTTTTTTATTGGGACACAAATATAAAATGATGATAATGAGGAGATGGGGAACCGTCTCACAGAGACCAGCATGTAGAAGAAGGGCACATCCGGGAATCTACCAGATTTCTTAGTGAACTCTGCGATCTTCTCCAGAGGGAGTCGGTAGAGTTAATCACGGGAAATCTGAAGGAAGCGAAACACGTTCCATCTTACAGTGTGATTACAAGTTAGCCCAGACCTAGTAATCCTCTCTGTGATCATGCTCAGGCGCCACCCGTTGAGAAGCTCGCTCGATACAGGCAGTGCGAAGAGATTTTCGATTCGCTGCTGGGCATTTGCAAGCTACAATTGCTTCGAACAGGAGGAAGTCGGTCGGCAAATCTGAGAGAGGCGGGCGCCGATTTCCAAGCATTC
>JAAAKO020014408.1:0-16695 GCA_010015015.2 Bolitophila cinerea
TGTCTTCATTGCACCAATATAATATTCAGTTCCATTGTCTGTTCTTAAAATCATTATCTTTTGTCCTGTTTGTGTTTCAGACATGTTTTTGAACTCTTTAAATATTTGAAGTACCATTGACTTGTGCTGTTTTCCATATACGTACACTTTTCGGCTAAAATTATCAATGAATGTTACAAAATACTTTAATGATTGCAAAGAGCTCTGCTGAATCGGACCACAAACATCTGAATGTATTAGTTTCAAGTACAAACCTAAAAAACGAGAATTAGAAAACTAATAAGATGCCAATTCGATATAAATTTTTATTTTTATCTTTTTGATTTTTTTGATATTAATAACCATTTTAATAATTATAAAAATAGGTCTACTTCTCTACATCCTGTCTAGCAATAATTGTTGTCAATATATTCCGTCATTTAAATACCCGTATAAGTGAATTCCTTTGGCTTCAATATAATCAAAGGCGTGACCTTGTTTGTAGCTCAACGAAATCATTGACTAAATGTTAAACACACACCCACAGTCGAATTATATAAAGTATATATATCCAGTATATTATATTCCATGCTTGCGATACCTAATTAACTCGAACTGAAGAATTAGGGCGCCACCGCCACAGCGTCGACCGCCCGCGTAACGTGGGAAGACATTACTGATGATAACGATATATATACAGTATACACCAACAAACATCTAATCAGCAGCAGTCAGGTTAACTCAAACAAAAAGCATTTCACTGCGCAGCGTGTGACACAATTAATTCAGAACTTATTATTATAAATTACAGAGTGCAGAACGTATATTTGTAGGCGTCAGACATTCTCACTAGAGGCGCTGTTGTCGTGAAGAGTTTTCGACTGTGAACTGTCAAACAAGTGTAATTTTGAGGTTAAGTGTACATGTTGATGCATACGTAAACACAAGAAAATTAGGTTGAATAATATGTTTGACAGTCATCAAGGTTTCATTAAGTAAAACTGCAGTAAAATTGACAGTCAAATCAACTTATGTCAAGAAACGTTTGACGCGTCCATTCAGTACGCAATTATTGACTACATGATATTAATTGCGTACAGATTGGACGCGTCAAATGTGCCTTGACTAGTTTTTTCAGAAATTAAATTATCTCAGCTAACAATTTCTTCGATATGTTCATATTATGTTGTGTAAATCGAGGAAAAATAATATTCTTCTGCATTCACGCTCAAAATTTGTTTAATTTTAGCAATTTTAGAAATTTTTTTTATAGTTGTAACTATGGCAACTTAATCCTAAAATCACTAAAATTGATAAAATTTTGAACGTGAATACAGTTTATTGCATACACAACAATAAAATGATAAAAAGATGTCCAACAAATGCAACGTGTTTTTTTGATAGAATTACAGAAGCGGCCTAGATTGCCAAAATCCCATATTTGCTGCCATTATATTATTTGATGGTTCATCAGCGGAGAGAAGTATATTTGCGCCAATCCGGTCAGCTGATTCTGAACGGACTGCTTATTCAAATAGGACTATTTTTTGTAACGGACAGTTATTTTCAGACCGGTCTTTTTTTAGACCAAACAGTTATTTATTGATCGGGCCGTTGTTTTCAGACCGGACCGTTATTTTCAGACCAGACCGCATATTCGGACTGGACCGTTATTTACGGCCCGGAAAATTGTTCTAACCATATACAAATTATTTAGACCTAACCGTTTTGTGCAATACTTCAGTATGCCGAGACCGAAATAATATAATGTGCCGTAGAGAAAGACCGGTCCGAATAACAAGACCGTATTTTGTAGGATCGGACCGCTCAAACAAAGATTATTGTACCGGACCGTTTTTTTACTATTTAAAATGGTCTGATTTTTTTTACTGGTAAAAAACGGTCTGTTTTTTTACTAGTAAAAATGGTCTGATTTTTTTACTAGTTAAAACTAAAAAAATGTATATATATATTTAAATAATTATATGCATAAAAAAACGCGTCGTGTCAAACAGTGAAAACATTGTCGTCGTCGCTTCGAAGATGCCTATCAAAGAAACATAAATCCATAAAATTATACAATGTCAATCATGAAGAGTTGCACATCATAGCCTTATTTCAATAAAACTGAATGCAACATGAAAGCGCGACTTTGTGATATTCTACATGTACTCTACATATATACGTACTCACATAAAAGCAGTTTTAATATATATATATATATACTAACATATGCGTTTATAGATATTTACTGTCTGGCACATCCGCCGGAGTAACGAGCATATATGCTACAAGTGGGTGTTTGGGTGTGTGAGTGTTTTATGTCGTATATGTCGTATCGTTCAAACACAAGAAATGCGACATATAAATTCTGGGCTGAGTGAAGTGGGTGGTGTGGGTGGAGTGGAAGACATGTCAACTCACTTTGATAGTTGCTAAGTCCTCTTTTCTCTCTCGCTCTGGCTCTGTCTGATTTTCTTGATGGTTTTGCTCTGTTTGATGTTTAAATTATTTCTACGAGTTTGATTATTTACTATAAACGTACATTACGTAAATAATCCTTGCTTTTGACTGGGAATTTATAGTCATCTAAATTATAATATATTATCAAATAGAGATAGTTATATAGAGTTATTATTTTATTGACATTTAAAAAAAAAACTAAGAAATAAGGTCTGACATGACAATGCAAATGCAGAATGTATTACGAATGGCCGAACTTCGATTGGCCGAATGGTACGATTGGCCGAATAACGATTAACCGAATCACGATTGGACAAATCACGATTGGACGAAGCACAATTGGCCGAAACCCGATTGGCAGAATGATGATTGTCCGAATAGTTTTTTTCTATAAAAATATAATCTTACATGAGCTAGACCAATTATTTTACGGACGTAAGAAAAGTCACTTAATTTGATTCGATTTTTCTGACCGATATGCGCTATTGATGACAATGCACAGGCGTTAATTCAGGTCTGGAGAATTTTCGGACGTTAATTCACTGTCGACTTATGAATTATTCTCATAGCCAATCATATTTCGGCCAATTGAGAGACACCATACATTAATCTTAAAACTATAATAACTAATCGATGTTTGAGGCTTTATTCAGGCCTATCCTATATGTCAGGCCTGACTTACCATGACAATGCGGATGCAAGAGGCATAAAACTAAAATTTTATCGAAATTTCAGGCCTTATCCAGGTAATTGTCAGAACTGACAACTGAATTATGCGCCATGACACAAAGATTATGGCTATCTGATACGAATGCAAGGGCTTAGAACTAAATATTACTCCTGGTTGGGGAAGTCTTTACGGTTTGTAATCATATCATCTTACATGAGCCCATTATTTTACGGGCGGAAAAATGTCACTCGATTCGATTCGATTTTTCAAACCTACTGATGAAAATGCATATACTAATTATTCTTATTTAAATTCGTTAGAAAATGCTCCAAACGTTAATTCCACTACGATCTGGTCTAAACATAACGGTCCGGTCCTAAAATAAAAGTCGTGTCTAAAAATAACGGTCCCTTCTGAAAATAAAGGTCCGGTATGGAAATAACGGTCTGGTCTGAAATAACGGTCCGGTACATATAATGGTCATCTTCGAATAATCGGTCTTTTCCGAATAAGCTAACCGGTTCGAATAAGTGGTCTGACAAAAGATGGTCTTGTTATTCGGACCGCTATTTTTCTACGGATCATTATATTAATTCGGTCTCGGCGTATTGAAGTATTGCACGAAACGTTTCGATCCAAATAATTTTTTATATGGTTAGAAAAACGATCCAGTCCGTAAAAAAAGGGCCGATTCGAAAATGCGGTCCATATTCCTAAGACCAGCATTACTTGTTCATAAAACAAGCCCGGTCTGGTCTGCTCTAAATAAGCGCGGTGTTGTTAGAAAATTGGTCTAGCCAGTAAAAACTGTCTGGTCATATAAAAGGTCCTAAAAAAAACATTTATAATCGGACCGGTCTGTTTATAGGGGTTTTTACGGTTTCGGCGTATTAAAGTATTGCACGAAACGGTTAAATCCAAATAAGTTGTATGGCTAAAAAAGTGGTCCGGTCCGAAAAAAACGTGTGCAAAATAACGGTCCGGACAGAAAATAACGGTAGTCTGGCCTGAAAATAACGGTCAAGTCTGAAAATTAAAAATAAAGTCTTTTTCAAATAAGCGGTCCGTTCCAAATAATCTGACCGCTTCCAAACGGTTCGGTCCAAATAATTTGTATATGGTGCAAAATAACAGTTCGGTCTGAAAATAAGTGGTCCGTTACGAATAAGCTGACCGTTTAAAATAAATGGTCTGATAAAAAACTTTCTAGGGCTGATTATATTGTTTTAGTCTCGGCGTATTGAAGTATTGCACGAAACGACTCGTTTCAATAAAAAAGTTGTATGGTTAGAAAAACGGTCCATTCAAAAAAACCGGTCCGAAAATAACGGTCCGATGCGAATAACGTTCTGGTCCGAAAATAATGATCTTGTTCGAAAATATCGGTTCCGTCCGTTAAAAAAAATCCGTTACGAATGACGGTCCGGTCCGAATAAGCGGTCCCATAAGAATAAGCGGTCCGGTCCGAATAAGCGGTCATGTCCGAATAAGCGGCCCGGTACTAATAAGCAGTTCGATCAGAAATCGGATTTATAATTAATTAGGATCGCTATTTTAACCTGACCTGACGTGGTCTTTGAGTTTTTCAAATTGCAGTGACAATAACGGTCCGATACAAATAATGGTTCTTCTCGAATAATCGGTTTGCTTCAAATAAGCTAACCGGTTCGAATAAGTGGTCTGACAAAATACGGTTTTTTTCTACCGTTCATTATATTATTTCGGTCTAAAAATAACGGTCTGTTTTGAAAATAACGGGCAGGTCTGAAAATAAGCAGTCCACTACAAATAACGGTCCTCTTTTAAATAAGCTGACCGGTTAGAAACGGTTCGGTCCAAATTTGTATATGGTTAAAAAATGGTCCGGTCCGTAGATAAAGGTCCGGTCAGAATATGCGGTCAGGTCTGCAAAATTACGGTCAGGTCTGAAAATAACGGTCCAGTCTGCAAAATAACGGTCAGGTCTGAAAATAGGCCGTCCGAAACGAATAACGAATATCCGGCGTATTATTGTATTGCACGAAATGGATAAATCCAAATAAGCTGTATGGCTAGAAAAGTGGTCCGGTCCGAAAAAAACGTCTGCACATAACGGTGTGGTCTAAAAATAACGGTCCGGTCCGAAAATAACGGTCATGTTTGAAATTAAGCAGTCCGCTACGAATAACTGTACTTTTCGAATAAGTGGTCCGTTTCAAATAATGTGACCGCTTCCAATCGGTTCGGTCCAAATAATTTGTATATGTTGCAAAATAACAGTTCGGTCGAAAATAAGTGGTCCGTTACGAATAAGCTGACCGTTCCAAATAAATGGTCTAACAAAAAAATCTACGGCTCATTATATTATTTTGCTCTCGGCGTATTGAAGTATTGCACGAAACGACTCGTTTCAATAAAAAAGATGTATGGTTAGAAAAACGGTCCATTCCAAAAAACCGGTCCGATGCGAATAACGGTCTGGTCCGAAAATAATGATCCTGTTCGAAAATATCGGTTCCGTCCGTTAAAAAAAAAGTTCCGTTACGAATGACGGTCATGTCCGAATAAGCGGCCCGTTACTAATAAGCAGTTCGATCAGAAATCGGATTTGTAATTAATTAGGATCGGTATTTTAACCTGACCTTACTTCGTCTTTAAGTTTTTCAAAATTCAGTAACAATAACGGTCCGGTCTGAAAATAACGGTCCAATACAAATAATGGGTCTTTTCGAATAATCGGTTTGTTCCGAATAAGCTAACCGGTTCGAATAAGTGGTCTGACAAAAGACGGTTTTTTTCTACCGTTCATTATATTATTTCGGTCTCGGCGTATTGAAGTATTGCACGAAACGGTTAAATCCAAATAAGTTGTATGGCTAAAAAAGTGGTCCGGTCCGAAAAAAACGTTCCGGTCCGAAAATATTTGTCCGGTCTGAAAATAACGGTTCGTTTTGAAAATAACGGGCAGGTCTGAAAATAAGCAGTCCGCTACAAATAACGGTCCTTTTCGAATAAGCGGTCCGTTTCAAAATAAATAAGTTGTATGGTTACGTTTTTCTACCCATACAACTTATTTATTTTGAAACGGACCGCTTATTTGTAGCGGACTGCTTATTTTCAGCCCGTTATTTTCAAAACGGACCGTTATTTCCAATCTAAAATAAACGGTCCGATCCGACAGAAACGACCCTGTTCAAAAATATCGGTCCGTTCCGTTAAAAAAACGTTCCGTTACGAATAACGGTCCGGTCCAAATAAGCGGTCACGTCCGAATAAGCGGTCCAGTCTAATTAGAAAGTGTTTTTTTTTAAGGAACGTCAGTTTTTTACCGGATTTTACCGGACTCGTCTTTAAGATTTTCAAAAACCGTTGCCTGATTGTTTTAAAATATAATGACCACAATATGGCTTCTGTACATTGATCGTGCTAAAGTACAGCTTAAGGGCAGTGACGCAAGGAAGTTATACCCAATATTAAAGGAAATGAGCCCCCCTCAATTTGAAACAGGATTCAGATCGCGTCGGTCGCGCCCTACCTTTTGGTGGGAGGAGAGATAAAAGTATGTATAAAACTTTTTTTTTAAGAAAATATATATTTAAACAGAATTTAATGAATGATTTATATTAAAAACTAAAACATTTTTTTTTTTTAAATATATAAAAAGTATTTTTTAACAAAAATGTTTAATACTTACTTTAACTATTCCCCCGACCGACGCAACCTGAAACCTTATTCGTACTCATTGATTCCTCCGCAGAGGCTCCTTCTATATTGGTTAACACTTTTTTGTCACTGTCCCTAAACGGGACATTTCCTCATTCACCGACCTTTGTGTTCTCCTTTAGTATTATGACCTAAACTCCCAATATGGGGAAGGCAGTTATTTTTTACACTTTTATCATGCAGCTTATAAAAACGTACCTGTTTCTTTGGCTAATCCGGATGTTGAAATTGATTGACCAGGTAAAGGAAATGCCGCCCATAAGCTTTATTGTCTTTTGCGCTACGCGCATATTTTAACTAACAAATACCAAAAAAGCTATGTATTATGTATTTCAATTTAATTGTATAAAACCCTAATGATGTTTCTTATATTTGAATGAAACGGCCATAAAGGCCATGGGCCTTATGACTCTTTACAACAGCTATTAGACCCATCCCTAAACGGACATATCTCCCATTTTTTTTGCCCGTTTGAGGCAGACATAAGGCCAGTGGGACTTATGTCCGTGGGCCTAATGTCAGAATTTATTGTTTTTACTAAAAGTGACAGTTCACTGCATCCGCATTTCAATCTTACTTGTGTTTTATATGTGATACACAAATAAAATAATCAATACAAAATCCGAATTAATTTCTTTTTAAATTAAAACGACGTTACAAATAGAGCATTTTAAATAAATGTTATATAAAGGCTATAAAAATGCTATTTTAATGCTACTTAAATGCTACTTACCATCTATAATATGACAAAAAATGCATTCAGCCTAGTGATATATATGTTTGTAGTAATATTTTAAATACATAGATAAAATCTCATTTAACACCACTTTCTGTATTTTCCAGAATGTTAGGCGGCGTGGCTGGTCGCCACATGTCCACGCGACGGCGCGGCTCATCGCCCTGGGTGGCCCTGTCACTGGACGACGGTTCCATTCTGCCGCGGGTGTCACCGCGCCGCCGTCGGGCCGTAACCACTAGCGACTACAAGAGCTGTGCCCTCATCCAGACGCGCCTGAAACTCGGCGACATAATGTAAGTCTGTGTGTGTGTACTTTTAAATTAACGTCGTATTAAAATTTCTATTTAGAGAAAAAGCGCGCGCTTATTTAAAATGAGATTGCTTTAAATAACATCGCTGTTATTATGGTGGTGGTATGAGGGTTTTTTCAGTTGTTTGGAGGGGGTTGGGCGGATGGAAATGCGTTGGCGTGCATTTGCGGAATTTACATTCAATTAAGTGTACGTCGCAAAAGCGCACCGCGCCATTGAACGTTCGGCGGCGGCCTACGATAACAAACAGTGTGTATTTGATGAGTGCTCTCTATCTCCCCTCGAGCACCACAAACACACACACACACACACACAAACAGCAGTCCCGTGTATAGTTGTGTGTGTGTGTGCGTGTGTATAATTAAAATTAAAACCCCAACACACCAACCTATACATAAATATGTGTGTAGATAATTTTATCGTATTCGCAGAGTATGTTATAAAAATAGCGTGATCAAATTGCACATCTATATGTTACGAAATATATTACATAAATACAGTATATATATATACAGTATATACTCTATACAGTTTATCTATATGTATATATTTGTATGTTGATAGATAGACTCTGCATGGAATACACAAAACCACCCTTGCGCATAAACGAGGTAATAACACGATGATGAAAGGGATTGAGTGGACGTTCAACAAGTTGGCAAACATACTTTATGCGTTTAGTTTCATGTTGGTTAGAATTTATATAACTAACTACAAGCAGAGTCTGGAATCGAAAGCTTTTTCGCATCCGTTCGTCAAGTTGAATGCTTGAGCTTTTAACGTTGGAAAATTAGCACGGAGAGCTTTTATGGAAAATGTAACCGAAGGCTAGAACCCGTATTGAATATACTGTCGTTAAAATTCGTTAGGTCCTATAAATCCATTTAAACGAGCTTTTAGAATGTATTTCCTTTTATCGTCTTGGTTTAAGTTAAAAGCACAAAATGTATTAGGACGAAATTTGCATGTAGAATCATCTCAAAACTTTATTGTATTATAAAGAGATGGCGCCACAATATTACGTGCACAGGTGGGTGGATTAAGTTAAATCCGGTTTACATATGAACAACAATGATTTTCGGATTTTCCGGAATTTTAAAGAATTTTTCGAGAATTCACATGTATTCCCATTGATTCAACTACATTTTCCGGGATTTTCTCGAGACTTGACCGGTATTTACCGCGCAATTTTTTTTTAGGAAATCGCGATACATCTTGTGAAATCCCCAAAATCCCGGGTATCGATAAACACAATATCTACTTCTAAATACTATTTTTAATTATTACCCGTGATTTTCTGTTTTTTTTTTGAGAATTCCCAAGATTTACCATGATTTCCAATAATTTTCTGAGATTTCCCAGGGTTTTTCCCGGGATATCATGGAATTTTTCATAGAATTCCAAGGATTTTCCTGGATTTCATATAATTTTCCGAAATTTCACAGGTGTTGTCAGGGATTTAACTGGCATTTTCCCGGGATTTTCTCGGGATTTCACTAGTATTTACCGCACATTTTGTTTTTCCGGTTAACACCATGAAATCTTGTAAAATCCTGCGAATTCGCGGGTATCGCAAAGCACAAAATCTACACAATCTGGGATTGAGATTTTACCAGGATTTCCCCATGGATTTCCGGGATTTTCACTGGATTTCACCTGGATGCGGAAAATCTAGTAGAAATTTAGGAATAATCCTGGGGAATTTTATTGGTATTTTCTCTGTATTTCACCGGTATTTACCGCACAAATATATGTTTCTTTCCCGGAAAATTCTGAGGAGTCTTGCGAAATACCTCGACATTCCCGGGTAACGAAAAACACTTTATCAACAAAATTACACTAAACCCAATTTTTTAATTATTTCCTGGGACTTTCCATAATTTTTTAGGAATTCTCAAGATTTCCTAAGATTACCAATAATTTCCGAGATTTTTCAGGATTCCCCGGATTTCCAGGGATTTTTCTGAGATTTCTCGAGATTTGGACAATTTCTGAGATTTTTTGTTGATTTTATGTTTTCCGGTATTTTTATTATATCGAGAAATTTGACTTTGAGGAATTTACTGAATTTTGCAGAATGTCCTGGGACTTTCCAGGATTTCTCCGGTATTCACCAAGATTTCACGCAATTTTTGGGGATTTTACCCTCTCAAATACCGGATTTTTTTGCATTTTGGAAAAATTTCCCCGGGATTTTCAAAGGATTTTTCATAAATTTCACTGGGATTTCTATGGATTTACATGCATTTTCCCGAGATTTCTAGGTATTTTGCCAATTTCCGACATTTTTTGTGGATTTTCTGTTTCCCGATATTTCTCATTCCTTAAGAAATAAGACTTTAAGAATTAAACGGGTTTTCTTTGAATTTCCCGGGACTTTCCGGATGGTCCCGGGATTTTCCAGGGATTTACGAGGATTTTCCGGTATTTCAAAGAATTTTTCGATTTTAGTGTATTATATCGGTATTTACTGCACAATTTTCTTTCCTGAAAATACCGGGAAATTCCAAGATATCTTATGAAATACCTCGAGATTCCCGGGTAACGAAAAACACTACATCACCAAAAATGACACTAAGCCCATTTTTTTATTATTACCCTGTATTTTCCTAAATTTCTTGAGAATTCCCAAGATTTCCCGTGATTTGCAATAATTTTCCGAGATTTTAACAGGATTTCCCCGGATTTCCAGTGATTTTTCTGCGATTTCTCGGGATTTTGCCGATTACCAAGGTTTTTTGTTGATTTTCTGTTTTCCGGAATTTCTCATTATCTTGAGAAATTCGACTTTGAGAAATTTACGGGATTCCATGGGATTTCCTGGGACCACCCGGGATTTCTCCGGTATTTACCAGAATTTCACGGGATTTTCTCGGGATTTCACCTCTCCAATTCCCAAAATTCTTTGCATTTCCCCGACTTTTCTGGATTTCTCCAGTATTTACACAGAATTTCACGGGATTTTCTTGGGATTTCACCTCAACAATTCCCGAAATTCTTTGCATTTCCCCGAAATTTCCCTTGGATTTCAATATGATTTCTCCGAAATTTCTCCTGGGATTTCTCGGGTTTTACTGGGACTTTCCCGAGATTTCCAGGTATTTTACCGATTTTCGATATTGTGGATTTTATGTTACCCGAAAATTCTCATTATCTTAAGAAATAAAACTTTGAGAATTTCCCGGGATTTCTTGAAAATTCTTAAGACTCTCTGGGTTATTCCGGGATTTTTCATGAATTTTTGGGATTTCAAAGAATTTTCTGATTTTCTCTGTATTTTATTGGTATTTACTGCACTTGTTTCACCTGGAAATACTGGAAAATCCCAAGAAATTTTATGAAATACCTCGAAATTCCCGGGTAACGAAAAACACTACACAAAAAAGACAATAATCACATTTTTTAATCATTTCCCTGGATTCTCCTAAGTTTTTTGAGAATTCCTAAGATTTTCCGTGATTTTTAATAATTTTCCGAGATTTCCCAGGATTTCCCCAGATTTGCAGAGATTTTTCTGATATTTCTCGATATTTTGTCGATTCCCGAGATTTTATGTTGATTTTGATAAATTCCATTGCTTTTGTGGGATTTAACGGGACTTACAGGATTTTCCCGGCAGTTTCCCGTGATTTGCTATGGGTTTCCGAGGATTTCCCGATATTTCAATGAATTTGATGATTATCTCTGTATTTTACCGGGAAATCCCAAGAAATCTTGTGAAATACCTCGAAATTTATGGTTAACTAAAAACACTACATCAACAAAGTGACACTATCACAATTTTAAATTATTTTCATAAATTTCTTGAGAATTCCCATATTTTCTCGTGATTTGCAATAATTTACCGAGATTTCCCAGGATTTTCCCGTATTTCCAGGGATTTCTCTGAGATTTTGCCGATTTTTGAGCTTTTTTGTTGATTTTCTGTCTCCCAAAATGTTTCATAACCTTGGGAAATTCAACTTTGAGAAATTCACGGTATTTTGTGGGATTTCCTGGGTCTTTCCGAGATTTCTACGGTATGTGCCAGGTTTTCACGCAATTTTTTGTAGGATTTTATCTCCACAATTTCCGAAATTCTTTGCATTTCCCCGTGATTTTAATAGAATTTCTCCGAAATTTCCGCGGGATTTCTGATATTGTTTGTGGTTTTTATGTTTCCCGTAATTCCTCATTATCTTAAGAAATAAAACTTTGAGAATTTTCCATGTTTTCGTGGAATTTTCAGGGTTTTTGTGGAATTTCCCGGGACTCTGAATTATCCCGGGATTTTCAGGAATTTTCAAGGATTTTTCGCGATATTAAAGAATTTTCCGATTTTCTCTGTATTTATCGGAATTTACTGCACAAGTTTTATTTTTTTTTCTCTGGAAATACTGGGAAATCCCAAGAAAACTTGATAAATACCTCGACAAAAAATTTAAGCATAATTTTTAATTATTTACCGGGATTTTTATAAATTTCTTGAGAATTCCCAAGATTTCATATGATTTCCAATAATTTACCTAGATTTCCCAGGATTTCCCCGGATTTCCAGATATATTTTTGAGATTTCTCCGTATTTAGTAAATTTCCAAGATTGTTTTGTTGATTTCCTGTTTATTGGAATATCTCATTATCTTGAGAAATTCGACTTAGAGAAATTCACGGGATTCCATGGGATTTCCTGGGACTTTCCGGGATTTCTCCGGTATTTACCAGAATTTCACGGGATTTTCTCGGGATTTCACCTCACCAATTCCCAAAATTCTTTTCATTTCCACGAAATTTTCCCGGGATTTCAATAAGATTTCTCCGAAAATTCCTAGTGATTTCTCTTGATATACATGGATTTTCCCGAGATTTCCAGGTATTTTACCGATTTCCGATATTGTTTGTGGATTTTATGTTTCCCGGAATTTCTCATTATTATATTTTACAGGGATTATCGAGGTTTTCAAAAAATGTTCCGATTTTCGGTGTATTTTCATGGTATTTACTGCACCAATTTTTATTTTTTCCCTGAAAATACCGATAAATCCCAAGAAATCTCAAAAAAAAAATCTCGAAACTCCCAGGTACCTAAAAACACTACATAAATAAGATACTAAGCACCATTTTTATTTATTTTATTTCTGAGAATAACTAAGACTTCCCGTGATTTTCAATAATTTTCCAAAATTTCGCAGGATTTCCCCGGATTTTTGGGAATTTTACTGAGATTTTTTCGGGATTTTGCCGTTTTTTGAGCTTTTTTGTTAGTATTCTGTTTTCTCATTATGGAATTTTTCGGGACTTTCTGCGATTTTACCTGGATTTTCACGGGATTTTCTCGGGATTATACTGAGATTAACACCAACATTTCCCGGGATTTATTTTATCATTTCCCGTATTTCTCTGGATATACAGGAATTTTCCCAACATTTTCGAAATTTATTATTATCTTAAGAAATACAACTATAAGAATTTCCCGGTTCTTTTAAAATATTCCTGAATTTCTTCCAGATTTCTCTGTTTATTTCTCCTGGTATTGCCCCAGGTTTTTCTCTGGATTTTCCCGGGATTTCTCTGGATTTACTGGGATTTTCGCACGATTTTCCAGATTTTTCATTATTCTAAGAAATTCGAACTTTTCCGGGTAATTATGGAATTTTCCGGGACTTTACAATATTTTACCGGGTATTCCGCGGATATCCCCTGGATTTCCCTTGTTTTCCCAGGATTTCCTCCATTTTTCAGGTGCACATAATACGAGACATTATACTGTTTGTATACATTTTTAAATTATATTTTAATTATTTTTTTACAAATATACTAAATTATGGTCCACCAATTAGTAGGCGGGATTATATTCTTATTATGCGATAATATCCCTAATATCCGTAATATACTATGTAAAATCAATAATATATAAAGAATATCTAAAGAATATTGAAAATTTAATATATATTCTAAGTAAGACCAAAATGCTTGAAAATATTATAAAAATATCGAGAATATTATAAACCATATTAATATGAAAATAAAATGATAATAAATTACGAAATGGTCTCGTGATAGATTTATGAAAATGTTGATTTAAACAAAAACTGGCGACGCTTTTTTAGTAAAAAAAAATATGTACAAATTAAAATTGTATTTTTTCACAAGGAAATATATTAAAATCAATCCAATTTGCGAAACTGCTATAAAATAGTTATAATATGTTATCAAACTAAAAAAAGTGGCCGGACCGAAAAACAATTCCAAAATCCGGACCCATCACATAGGATTATAGACTTCAAAAATTGATTCCGACCCGAAAAATAAAATCGAGTGACTTTTTTACGCCTGTGTGAAATATCTTATCATATGTGTTAGACCATAATTTTACTGGCGTATAAAATGTCTTTCGATTCGAGTCGATTTTTCTAACAGACTCGAAAAATGGCTCCTGACTTATAAATCGGATCAACGCTCTATTTTTTTTTAAATTTAGGTTTTGATAGTACAATAGTATACAAGTCATTTTAGGGATGTCAGATGCTAGGTATAAATCTTAGACTAACCTAAACCGAATTATATATATTTTTTTTAATTCTTATAACGCAAAACATAACACATAAAATCCACAGATAAAAAAGAAACTAATTCTCAAAATTTTAACCACCCCTAATGCATTTATACATATAATTATCAAACAAACTAATATATATCAATAAAAAATACCCACACTACTACAAAATCTCCCCTCCGCCGCGCCGCGCCGCGCCCGCCGCACCGTCATGGCATTTCACCCGTGCGCTGCTATGATTGAATTCTATATTATATGCACCCTTAAAGAGCACACATATACATACGAATACACAGCAACCCCAACAAATACACATACACATAACGTAGAAGCCTCACAAAAATATGTGTGTCACGCGCGCCGCCGCCGCGCCGGACGGGTTCCCGGTGTGGTTCCTGTGCTCTAGTGCGCGGCGCATTGGCTGTGTGTGTGTGTGTGTATGTGTATGTGTCTGGATGCTACTACGTGTATGTGTATGTGGTGTTCTTGTGTGTATATGTGTGTGTGAATCATTTCCCCAAATAAAAAACATATCAACACAAAGCCCGTCGCGCGTTTCTGGAGACAGGCGCACTCGTCGAGTCGTCGAGTCGTCGAGTCGTCGTCGTCGGCATGGAAATCGATAAGACAGTTCGTCGAACTTGAGCGCGTGTAGAACAAGTACATGTCGTGCATTCTAGTACTATGCGCACCGATCCAGCTGACACACACGCACACAACCAACAATATATAATAGACCTATTCTATAAATATACAGATACACAGAAAAGGGGATAAATTATATATATATATATATATACATAGATTTTATATTTACAAACATTGCGTTCCTGGGAAATTGTCCAAGAGCATGAGCAGGAGCACACATGAATTATTGCATGGCTTCAGCACAGATTTTAGGCGTAAGGGTTTATCTTGTGCATAGGCCTTTAATTTGGTGTCTCAAGTGCATTATTCTCACAGTGACAAGAATGCACTGCAGAGTGTGCATTCTTTCAACTTCATTTTTCCGGGAGGTTGACTTTTGAGGCAAAGAAAAATGCGGAACGATTTTTTTCCAAATGCGGCACAGAATATTTGCGGCATAGGACAAATGAGGCAATACTTAAAATGAGAAAATGACTAATGCGGCACATGACAAATGAGGCACGGACCAATGTGGCAGGGCTATTTTGCCAGATGCGGCACATGGTATTTGCGTTATAGGACAAACGAGGCTATTCTAAAAATGAAAAATTACAAATGCGGTACATGATAAATTCGGCACGGACAAATGTACATCGCATTTAACTATATAAAAATTGCCTCATTTGTCCGAAGGTAAATACTAGCAAAAAAACATACAAAAGACTAGCTAAAAAAACAATATCGAAATCTGCGTGCGATACCCATAAAATAAAAGTTCCGCATTTGTCCGGACAAATGCGTCACTTTTTTATATGGTAATCAAAATGCGATGTACATAAACTAAAAAGCAGCATTTTTCCTAAAAATGTGCCGCATTTTTCATGTGCCTCATTTTCCAAATGGCCTCGCCTCATTTGTCATAGGCCTAAAATAAAAGTGCCGCAAATGTCTAAAGTGTTTGCCTCATTTGTCATGTCTTATGTTCCGCATCTGTCTTAGCCCAATTTTTCTTTGTCGCAAATGTCTTTGTTGCATCTGTTTTTGCCTCAAAAGTCACACCATCTATCCAAACGTACAAAAAATTATTCAAAAAACTTTTTTTTTGTATGAAAAACATTTTTTTACAGTAACAAACATATTTTTTTGGTGACAATATTTTTTTTTATAAACGTAATAATATTTTTTTTTGCAATATTTTTTGTTATTGATAGACTATTTGCATATTTGAATATTTGCATATTTGCCTATTTAAACTAATTTTTTTTAAATGTCTCCATATTTTATTTTGAATTTATTATATTCAAAATTTGCGAAAATGGTATATATTCCTTTTTATTTTTTGGATGCAATAATTTTTTTACGACAACAAATTTTTTGTTTGTTTGTAACCATATTTTTACTGGTATCAAATATTTATTGATATGGAAAAATAATTTCTTAAAAGTCACGATTTATTTTAAACTCATAGAAAACTGCTAAAAATCAATGTAAATAGTTTTTTTTTTCTATAAAAAAAAACTAAAATATTGTTTTCATTATTTTACTACATATTCTATGCATTTTTTAGACACCGAAAATTTAATAATAATAAAATCGGGGAGGAAAACATGCAAGCATGCTCACCTGGGCCCCCACCCCCGTACTACCGTTAAATGTAAAGGGCAGCGGTGTT
>JAAAKO020014419.1:0-16694 GCA_010015015.2 Bolitophila cinerea
AGATGGCGCTAGTTGTTTAATTTCGAACTCGCGTTTTTTAAGAGAGAACTCGCGTTTTTGCGCCGGAATTTCACTACAGGTGTGTGTCCGTTAAATCCACTGTTAAATCTGCCACAAGAAACCGCTATTGCTTTTAATTTACTGGAGTAACAAAAAAAATTTGAAACTAACATTCTTACACCACTTACACATCGTTTTTTTAAAACCATCGATTTTTCATAAAAACAGCAATATTTTACAGAAAAAAGACAACCGTAATTTTAATATATATTGTAACTTTTTTTCGTTTGTTTGTAAATCATCGATTTTTTTAAAAACCTTTAATTTTTTATAAAAAAATCACATCGATTTTCTATAAAAAAACATATCTTACAGAAAAAACAAGCCTAAAAATATATTTTTAATGATTTTTTATTAATTCTTTAACTTATTTTGGTTTGATTGCAAATCACAATTTTTTTTATAAAAAAACATTTTTTATTAAAAAAACATCTATTATTGATGAAATAAAACATCAAATTTTTCATAACAAAACATCGATTTTTTATAAAAAATAAATTATTTAAAAAAAAACCATTGATTTTTTTATACAAAAACCATCAATTTTTTTATAAAAAAATAAATTGATTTAAAAAAATATCGTTTTTTCATTGAAAATTTTTTTACCGAAAAATCGCCTAAGAATATGTATATTTTTTAATTATTTATCTTTATTCTGTTTGCTTGTAAAATGTTACGTAAAATGTTACGTTCTTTTAAAATAGTCTCATTTGTTTTGTTGAATGTATACTAACCAATTATATGCCATTTTCCTCCACTGTGCGTCGTGCTGCTGTCGCCGCCGCATCGGCACGCAAACCTTTAGAAAACCTATAAAATTGTTATATCCCGCATCGGCACGCAAACCTCTAGAAACCCATAAAATGTTTATATCTAAGTGTGCTTGTGTGTGTGTGTGTGTGTGTTTGTGCTATGCATGTTTATGCGTGCTGAAATCATGTTATGCAAAATGTTGAACAACATGAGGCTTTCTCGTCCGTAATCGTAAAATTATGTGTGCATCGGCCAGACTTTGGCAAAATACGACGCGATATTTTTTGTTCTTTAATGTTTGAATACTATTGAATTGAAATACACTTACTTAACCAGTGACTGAATTCATCACACAAACTTATGATTCGCTAGAGATTGTCGAGATACACGTTCGACTACCCTTGACGTCAATTTCCAAAGATAATATTTGTTGATATTTGTACTACATTAATTGATCCAGATCAGCAAAGTCGAATTAATAAAATATTGGATCAAATGCGATAAAAACTGATTCAGTTTAATAAAAACAACAACAAAAATATTGGATCAATTAGGTAAGAATTAATTTAGTCCAATCAATTCAATTATCAATAAAATAACTAACAAAAATTTGATCAATTGTTGGTTTTCAAAGATTTTTGACGAGATTTCTTTTTTTTGTTTCTGAATCTGTTGCCAAAATTTGTATTAATTCGAAAAATCGCGTTCTTGACCATAAATTATAAATTTTCTTTTTTTTTTAATATTCTTAAATATATTAATAATATTATTGATGTGCAAAGTCTAAATATTTATATATATATTATATTCTTTTTGTTATTGTTTCATATTCCCGTATTAATCATGCAAAAATTCTAAATATTTTGAGTATTCGCAAATATTTTACCAATATTATAAAAATATATAAACATAATATTGCCTTCGTTATTTGGTACCGGAAAAGAGATTTAACAACTATCCTACTGAACACTGAAAGCATTTCCGAATACTCAATATATTCTGGAATATGCATAATAATAATTATTATAAATATAAAACAGTTTTGAGCCGGAATAAAAATAAACACTGGCCATGCTATAAATTATTGCTTGGCTTTAGTAGACAATCAAAATAATATTATGTTTCTCATAACAATTCAACCTTTGATAAAGCATTATATTAAATAAAACAATAATAATGGTTATGGCATAATCTTGAATTGAGGTCTGATCATAAGGTCTCCACAGAATTCGTTGGTAGACCCATTGCGATTGGTGGACCCAAATTTGTCGAAGCATCTTGACAATATCGGCTGTAAGAGCGTATCTAAATGTCCGGAACCGGAGAAGAATTTCGCAGAGATCGGCTAGAATCTTTGGTCCAGTAAATTGACGATCATTTCAATAAAAACCGCTTGATGAAGCACAAAAGCCGATGGAGACGATTCTAAACTTTTTGCTCTGAATAGTCAAGTAATATGCCATGGAAGGGTCTGCTGGAGGCGGTCCGATTGGTACTTAATGAATGCCTCAATGTAGTCAACGATAAAATCGGAAACATTGGATTTCAATTCAGGTTGTTTTCTAATTGCAAGCTCTGTCCTTTGAATTTGAGATTGTCCTTATTAATAAACGATGCCATATAGTTCCCGCCCCAATTAGAACGTCTATTATCGCTGGTGTGTTCCATCTGGGGTCAGCCAATTTGGATTCGAATTCACGCATATGTAATCGGTGTCGTTGATCTTGTTCTGCGGATGCTTGCATAAAAAGCCGAGAACAATATAGCATTTTATAGATCCGAGAGAAAGTGGTGCAGTAGCATTGAAAACGTCGACATCAAGTTGATTTTACCGGTGATCCAAAAGCTGCCATTATAAATCGTCCGGAAGTGGTTGGGCATGAAAAGCTAAGTCTATCGATGCATTCTTTTGTGAACAGGTTGATTTGCGATCCGGTATCACATAATGCTCAAAGAGCTTTGGTTAAAATATCCTTATCAGTTTTAAAGCGCAGAAGCACGGTGCTCAAAACAGAATATAATTGTTCTTTTCTTTGTGGAGGTTCCGCAGTTGAATTGAGTCGTTTTCGAAACGGATTGTGATTTAATGATTGAGTAATTGGATATGCGGCCTATCAAGATGAACTCTTGGGATATCCGAGGATACAACAGCGGCTTCCGAGGATATATACGTAGGTGCATTTGTTGATTGTTACTACCGACCACCGCGTTATCAACGGCTTGAACCAGATGATTTCGTTCCGGGCACGACGATTGCTGAAGGCAATGTTTGATACGTTCTGTGACCGTTCTGGACCGTTCTTGATGCGTTTTGGGACCGTTCTGGGACTGTTATGGGATGTTCTGCGACCGTTCTGGGACCTTTCTGGAAACGTTCTGGAACCGTTCTGGGTCTGTTTTAGGACCGTTCTGGGGCCGTTTTGGACCTTTCTGAACCATTGTGGGACCGTTTTGGGACCTTTCTGGGACCGTTCTGAAACTGTACTGGGACCGATATGGGGCCGGTCTGGGATGTTCTGCGACCGTTCTGCGACTGTTCTAGGACAATTCTGGGACCGTTTTAGGACCGTTCTGCGACTCCATTGATGTCTTCAATCTTTTGAAGAGCCATGAAATGTGAAACATTAGCTTTCTCAAGATGAATATGGTACATTAGATTAGATTTTTGTTGGAATACACACCTCTTAGATACAAAAAACGAACGCACGCAGGTCTTAATTTGGACCCATTGTGCTCTTCCAAACTTAAAAGGAACTATAATACTCAAACCATTTCGATCATAAAGCTCGAAATATTTTTAAGTTTGAGCGTAACCAAGTCATCTGGGTTTAGGATTAAGCATCCAAAATGTAGACAACCTTAGTCTCATGATGCGTGGGCATTCACATATAAAGTGTTCTACCGTTTCCTCTTCCATACCACACCCTCTACAGAGTGCGGAGCTCATAACTCTAATTTTATAGAGGTGAAGTGTTTAGATTGTCGGTATTTTACAGATTCGTCCCACATACTTGTATGCTTTTGACCATGTCTCTGACCTCCGTTCTAATGGTGGTAGAAGATCTGCACACCGATGGCTCCGGCCCATACAAGGCATTGCTTGAACCATGTCTGTGCCATTTCGTCGGCTTTTTAATTTCCAGGAATGGCACCAGTCACACTAATGCATTCTACTCTTTGTATGTGCTGCAACTTGGTTTGCACCTTGCTTAGTCTAACTCTAGGCCACCATACGATTCCAACGATTCCAACGAATGAAAGTAAGGGTCTCACAATCATTGATTGTGTATATATTGTATGCATCCAATATATGGTGAAAGTCCCCATTTTACTAAATCTGCACTTCGAAATTGCCATAAAAGCCTACTAGCCTTGATGATTCTCTCTTCGGAGTGTTTCCTCAAGTCTAATTTGCAGTTTAGGAGAACACCAAGGAACTTTATATCTTGAATGATCGTTAGAAGTGTACCAAAGAACATTGGAGGCTAGGTTAATCGATCTAAACGCTTTCGGTGTATCATACGAAGCTTTACAAGGTTTAGGTATAAAAAATACTTTAGCTATTCTCCAAGCATAGGTATATATTTAAGGGCGATACAACCCTACAAAATATTTGTAAGCTTCACTGTAATTAATTCACCAGATCTTTGTAGTAAGGCTGGGAATATACCACCCGGACCAGCACTTTTAAATAGCTTAAAGGATGATATAGCCCACCTTACTTTACCCGTTGTAACTATCTCTTTTGCTTTATACCATTCCTCAATAGTGGCAATTACATTGTCTTTTTCGAATACATGTTCAGCAGGATATTTATCTTTTACACAGTCAAGAAAATGTGTGTCCATAAGAAGTTGGACAGTTTCCTGAGGGGATTCTGTATAGCTATCGTCGGATTTTTTGAAGGATTCGGGTTAGTAGGTACTGTTTTTTGAGAGAATTTTGTGCATTCTGGACGTATCCTTTATACTTGTGATCTCGCCACATAAGGATCTCCATGCTTCTCTTTTCGCTTTTTGCATCTGGTTTTTATATTCTGATCTTGCCGTAAGCATAAGATTTTTATCTGCTTCAGCATTAGATCTTTTTGCTCTATTTTCACATCGTCGCAGATGTTTCCGTAAGCTCGCTAAATCCCTGTTCCACCAAGGTTTATCCTGGTTTTGGATTCGGGTTTTATTTGGGCAGTAGGTTTATTGCCTCTATTTAAAATATCGACTTTCATTATCATCTGAGCTACCCCATTGAGTATGGTGAGCGTTAGCGTCCAATACCTATAATGAGGTGAATCTTTTTTTGTTCACAATATTTCACCACCTTTTGAATCTCAGTTAAGGGTGGTGGACTTGGGGAATCAAAAGAAAGATATGCAGACGCATGGGACAATATTAGAGACAATTGAATTTTTCGAAAATATACGAAATTTTCATAAAAAAACATCTGACAAAAAGGCAACATTTCTTTATTCGTACAATCTTTATGAAATCTAGCATTATATGGTCCTAAACGCTAAACTAATTTCCGTGGGTATTATTGCAAGCCTCCTGCAGTTTCTATCCAGATATAGAGAATAAAACTACAGCAGATCAAAGTGTCCTAGATAATAATAATTCAATCTGCTCTTGAAGTATGAAAACAATTAATATATTGTTTTGATCGTTTTTCAAGATATCTTTCCAAATATAAAAAAAACATCTTTTTGGTTTGTATATTTTTTTATCATAATTAATAACATTTAAATAGCTTGTTCACATCAAATAGAATAACAAATAGGATTTAGATTTACTATATATATATTATTAGATACATTTTGTAGACATAAACTTAATATTATTGTGTGTGTTTTTGTAATCAATTGATTCTGTGTGTTATCATTTTGTATAAATCATATAAAGTATAAGTAAAAAAGTTTAATTTATTTATATTTATGTTGTGTTTGTTCTTTGTTCTGTGAGGGATCTTTAAAATGAAAATATATTATTGAATTTCAGTGGAGCACACTCTTTTATAGAATATGACCTTTGTACTCGATTTGTGTGTGTTGTTTTTAGTGCATAACATATCATCAATAATCATCAACATCATCATCATCATCATCTTTATTGTTATAAATATACTATTTCGCGCATTTCGCACTAGATTCGAATAACTGTATTCTGGTTGGTCTGTCATATGCCCAATTCTAATGGTTTTGTATCCAATTATTTTCTTAAATAGTATACATTTTACAAATTATTTTAATCTCACCGAAACAAAGAAAATATTTACGCATAATAATAATTAAACTATAAAAACAAAGTCTATCGATTCACATTTACATAAATAATTTATATTAAAACATTAAAAAAAAACGAAGGACATCATCCAAAAATGTCCTCTAAATTGACTATAAATTAAAATTAAATGGTGGCTGCCTTGCCCGCATTACTTGCACCGCCAGATTTTTTGTCCCTTCGTTGCTGCATCTCAATGGCCAGCTTCTGCCAGGCATTCAAGTTATCCTGACACATGTCCAGCAGTGGTTGCGTTTCCGGTATCAGTCTGTGCAACAG
The DNA here is from genome assembly GCA_010015015.2 of Bolitophila cinerea. Lineage (NCBI taxonomy): Eukaryota > Metazoa > Arthropoda > Insecta > Diptera > Mycetophilidae > Bolitophila > Bolitophila cinerea. The sequence goes on from JAAAKO020014419.1 coordinate 6,366, forward strand.
CGAATAACACGGAATGCATATTCCATTCAGGAATCCCACCTGCGAGGCGGCCTGCTGATCGGGCTGGAAACGATCCATCATCGAAATCGGTGTGCGTCCAGCTTGTCGCTCGGCATCGCCCTGCTGATAGAATTCCTCGAAAATCACTTTGACCGTTTTCTCTTGTACCTCCCAGGGTTTTGCGGAGGCCGACAGGTCACTGGCCGTCATTGCGATGGCTTGAATGAGCATGCGATGCTCGAGAATGCTCCACGAGAACTTTTCCTCTTCGATGAGCATCGTTAACTTGGCTTTGTTCGGGAAGAACATGGCCAGGTCTGTGGCTAGAATGCAATGCTTTACCAGACTCAAGACTTGCTTGTACTCGCTACTGTTTAGTTTGCCGAAAATGTTGTGTCCTTCCTGTTGGGGAAACGAACGATAAACAGATATTAGTATTTGAGGAAACATATACAACAATTTTCTATTTTTTACCTGCTGTAAAATAGTAACGGTCTGGTTGAAGTGATGATGTTCCATGGTGGACGTACTATAGATGGCCGCGATTGGAGATTCCGTGTCCAGCATGAACTTGTTGTTTTTACCACGATGGTCGAGATCATGGCACAGGGATCCGATGAACAGTGATAAACGCTAGAATACAAAGTTATAGATTATACTTTAAATTTGAATAGTTTTGGACAAAAAAAATATAATCCTCTTTAGAAAATTTCCAGATGTAGTAAGTCCCATTATATTTTATACATATAAAAAAATACAAAAAAAACTAAATATTAAAATTGAATAAAAAGCCAAAACCAAGCTAAAAACTGAAATTATTATTATTATAACTAAAAAAGGCATTTTTCCTTTAAAAAATATCAAAGACATTTTTTTAACATTTCTTTTAAAAAAAAAAATTAACAGTTCTTAAAAAAACGTCTTTTTCGAATCATGGATTATTGGTCTAAAACAATTTGTCTAAAAACAATTGGTCTAAAAATTATATATTTAAAAAAAGCATAAAAATTGATTATAAATTAACCAAAAAAAATGGAAAATTGATTTTACAATTTGTCTAAAATCAATTCTAATTCTAATTTTTTTTTTTAAGCAAATTGATTTAGACTTATTGCTTTTAGACAAATTGTTTTTAGATTATTTGTTATTAAACAAATTGATTTAGACACATTGTTTTTAAACCAATTGTTTTTAGACCAATATTTCGGTTACCGTTTTTTCGAATACTTGAATTTGTGTTTTGATTTATTCTGAATTCTTTAACAAAAATTGCTTTTGTATAGATTTTATTTTCGTTAATTTTGAATAGGAGTTTTTTTTTGTCTTGTTTGTATTTTTTAAGATATTCTTGAATTTGTGTTTAGTTGACATTGAAATTTTAACCGTTAGTTTTTTAATAATTCTTGAATTTAAGTTTAAATGGGTATTTTGGGTATTTTTTTATTCATGAATTTTGATAATTCAGGTATTTTTATTGTCCTATTGGCCATTGAATTTTAAAGAATATCTTTTTAAAATGTAATTTTGCCTTTTCATAGTTATTTTTAAATTTGTGTTAAGTTATTTTCTGAGATACAGGGTGATTTTTTAACGTGAAACTTTGAAAAAACTCTAGTAATAAAAATTGTCCATTATCAAAATATAAAAATAACTAAAACATTTTTTTATTCATAATAGATGGCACTGATTATATTCAATTGTCGATTTCTCTTACAATGCGCATACGATTCTATCGGATTCTTTTGCTAGAAAAATACTACTTTTTCATTGTAAATAAAAAAAAAAATCCAAATTTTAAATTGAATTATAATAAAAAATTAGTAATTTAAAATTTGAGATTTAAAAAAAAAATTACAATGAAAAAGTGGTATTTTGCTCGCAAAAGTATTGAAGAATCGATTGCAGCGCCATCTATTATGATTCGAAAAAATGTGTTAGACAAATCCTACGTATTTTTAGCTGTAAAATCCGAATCTGCAAAAAAGGGAGTTTATATTTAAAATGTCATAGTTACCCCCTGTTGCACATACAATGGGGAAGGGTGTGTAATTTTAGCAATAATGTATTTCCCCCGGGAATAATTAAATTTTGATAATGGAATTTTTTTCCGTAAGTGCTTTTTACTCGATAAATTTCAAAGTTTCAGGATAAAGGAATATTGAAAATATAACCGTTATTTTTTTTAAGAATACTTAAATTTAAGTTTTCGATTTTTTTTGGTATTTTATATTTAAGTATTTTGAAATTTATTAACTTTTCTGAATTTTTATTTTATTATTTAATTTTGTATTTTAAATTTGAAATTTTATTTTTTTACTCAATAATACTTGACTTTGTATTCAGAATTTTTATCTGAATTCTTAAACAAAAATTATTTTCGATATTTTTGAATTGAAATATTTTATTTTTTTATGACCATAAAACAAAAATCTCACTCACCTCATTCGGTCGAAAAGCATCTTTGCTCTTCTTGATCACCGTGTACATTGTGTTCGCCACCGCAAATCCATGCGTCCAATTGTGATACGGAACCCGGCGATAGTTCTTCTTGATCGTCAGCGTAAATCGCACCAAACTGGCCTTATCGAATCTCTGCAGGCCAAACAAATCGATAAACATATAAATAGCACACTTTGCCTTCCCAAAATCATCAAACTCGAACGGATTAAAACTGTAATCGTCCATGGGCAGCATTTGCTGTGGCAACTCCTGTTCCATACAATGCTCCACCTCTTCCGGTGTGCACGTATTGTGATAGCTCAACACCTCCAATGCAACCCGGTACTTCTGCTCGGACCTGCGAATCTTGTCGTACAGCTTTGCGTGATGCAGCGCCAGGCCACAGTACACGGCAAACATTTCGAAGGCTTCCTCGTCCTCTTTGGTAAAGCAGCCGGAGCGTTTGTTGACCATTTGAACGACTCCGATGAGCATGCCTCGAATGTAGATCGGCATACAGAGAATCGTGTGCGTCTTGTAACCGGTTATGGCGTCAACGCTACGATTGAATCGCGGATCCGAGTAGGCGTCCGCAATGTTCAGTATCTCACCCTTCTGAGCAACCTGTCCGGCTATACCGGTGCCAATCGGAAAACGAATCTCTCGGGATGGTGGCTGCTTGCCATTATCATCACCGTCAGCGTCACCGTTCGACGAACTGCTCTCGTCTACGCCCACATCGAAAATGGTGGCGTACAGTTCTTTGCTCTTCGAGTCCACCAGAAACAGAGACGCACGATCCGCATCGACCAATCGTTGAGCAAAGTTCATTATCTTTATGACCAGCATGTCCATGCTGACCATATCCTGGAATATTGACCTGAAGAGCAGCATCAAAATGGAAATTTTATTTAAAGTTTTTTATTTTTAATTTAGGACGGAGCTTACTTTACGACAGCCAACAGGAAATCGTTGAGCTTCCGTTGCTTGTTTATGTTCATAAACAGATGCGCGTAATGCAGAGCGATGCCACCCCAGACCAGATAGCTGCACGCAATCTCTTCGTCTTCCTCGTGAAACGGCATATCCACATCTTTGCGTATCAGCTCTAGTACGGCCACCAAGTCTCCGTCAGGCTGCGTTATCGCCTGGCACAGAATGTGCACAACGTCATCCTGAATATTTGTTATTAGTTATTAAAATTTAATATGTATTAAATATTAAATATTAATTTTATTATATTATTATTAAATATGTATTACCCAACATCAACATCTCAAAACTCCTTTACAGGTTTATAAAGGCGTCATTGTATAGACTAAAGATTAAACATTATAGTATTGGAAGGGTGTTTTGGACCATCAAATTCGGGAGATATGGGTCATAAGGATAAATAGGGAAAAAGATGAATTTATATGTTAGGCGGATGGATATGGATAGGATTCGGTCACCTTTGAAGAGGTTTGGAAGCACCCAACTCAGATCATGTGGTAGATGGAAGAAAGCAAGGAAAAGTAAGAAAGTTGGATAGGCTTCCGAATTGGAGAGTGTGATAAAATGGATACAAATATGTGAAGGAGATAGTTTGGGGACTACCCAACTTAGGCCATAGGACAAGTAGGTTAGAAAAGAACAGCCTAATGTGACGCCAACTCAAAAACTTTCTTTCTGCAGCAAAGTTTAATCTATTTCAGCTAAGTTTTTGATGTTATGACATCAATAACTTTGGTATATTATCTATTTTATGATATATTAGCTGCAAATATAAATTAAACTTAGCTGAAACAGTTCATAAAGAAGCTGTTACAGGAAAGCTCAATATATTGTTTCTATCAATGTGGATGGAAATGAACAGGAGAGACGGGTATAGGGCCCGGTCTCCTTGGTGGGGGTTTTGGGACCACCCAACTTAGGTTATAGGGAAGCTTGGGTTAGGAGATAGGGGGAAATATGCAAAAGAAGCTAGTCGTAGAATAGAAATAGGGACCAGTCCTCTTTGAGGTGCTTTGGGGACTACGCAACTCAAGATTTTTGGGGAGATGGGAGGCCGGTGTGGGTCTTTTTTATGGAAGATATGTGAAATGGTTAGTACATATCGGTAAAACGGGATGAGTGGGTCTGTGGCCGTAAGCGCCATTGTCATATCTGCGAAATGGAACCACAATTTTCTTACGCCATACTTCTACCTAATTGTTCTAAAAGACGGATGAGAGTAGGGTGGATGGAGATGGACACCCAACTGAGATCAGATAGAGACAAAGTGTTAAAGAAAAACAGTGAGAAAGAGATGTGAATAAAGTCAGAGACAGACAGAGAGAAATAGAGAGAAATGAGAGAGAGATGGATAAAGCTAAATGCAGACAGAGAAAATTAGAGATTTGTGCTCCAAAATTATAATTGTTTTAAGAGAAACATAGAAAGAGAAAATGGAGAGATAGAAAATAGAGAAATAGATTCACAAAATTGTTTACTCCAAAACATAACCTTCAATTTTTACCATCTTAATTTTTTTAAACCTCTTATTAAATTACTATTGTATTAAAACTTTAGCTACTTTATGATTTTTGGTACTTGATTTCGATTTCTCTTGATATTACACATTCCTTAACTCCTATAAATAACAGCCAACATTAATTCTCATCAACCCAATAGGCTCATGTTATGTTTCTTGGGCAATTACCAGAGTGAGTTTTACTAGCTATCCTATATATTTAAGGTGTGACTAATACCACACTGACTTTCGCCCCAAAGTCCAATGGGACTTTTATTTATGTAAAACATTTAATGTGGCTTAAGGGAATTTCCTCCCACTGAATTCAGACCTTGATACAAGAGGACTTTTACCCCAAAAAGGTTTGCTTGTTGGTCATATGATATTATCATTTATTTGATAAGGGACATCTCAAATGCGCGTGCGTTCAAAAGCGCAAACGGTCTAATGCACGACTGGCGCATAAGTATAGGTAATGTTTATAAAATATATTGAGTTTATTATGCGCCAGTAATAATGATAACGTTCGCGCACATGAACGTTCGAGCATATGAGCCGGTCTCGTTTTGCTTGTTTATTGGTTGTTGTTATGCTTGTTTCTGATTGTTATTTTATTACGACATCCATTACATGGACTTTCACACAAGAGGACTGAAATATTTGCTTGTAAGGTTAGATAAACAAAATAAATATTTTTACAGTTAATAATATTTTTAAACGAAGAAGTTTTTTAGTAGAAAAGCCAACAATAGCAAAGTGACTGTGTCCATACTGAGTTTATTCCTTTTATTTTATATCATATTTCTTTGAATTTAATTTTTCTTTGGGCTGGGGTCACGGCGAGTGTTAATTATATCCTTTTTGGTTCGCGTGCGACAATCCCAACTACATCCAAAAAAAGCCTTTTGCCAAAAAAGAATAAAAAATGTATGCTATATACCTCTTTGGATAGTCCCTCCGGAAAACGTGGATCCACGTCACCCCTGGACAAACGCACCGCTTCACGCGTCCTCGCCACATACGTTGGCACCGTTTGGCCGCTCTTGATTCTCTGCATAATCGGCTCACCATCGTCCTTGTCGTCTTGGCCAATGTATAACGTCAAGTTTTCCGGATCTCCGGACTCGGCCAGGTACAAGCGAAACCCATCGGCACCAACGGCCGACGAGATACAATGTCCCAGCTCGGACAACACGTGCACCCGGTTCGGTCGAATCTGCAGTGATTGCGTTAGGTCCCGGAGCATCTGACGCTTGTCAGCGTGCACACAGAACTTCCACCTGCAAATGCATCTGCGTCTTTGAAACGAGTAGCGGCGGAACCATCCGATTATTGAACGTATTGAACAGCTACGTTGTGCGAGCATGGCGGCCGACGCGACGGCGGCCGCGTTCAAGATGTGCAATTTATTCGGACTATCAATTACCAACGAATCATAAACAATAAACCTACCTGGACAGACTTGTCTTGCGTCCGTTCTTGTTCAATGGCAACGTTTGCTTTCGGGCACGCTGGGTCCGACGAATCATCCAGCGTTCGAGCTGATCCAGTTCCACCTCCTCCATGACGTGATGTTCGAGAAAGTCATTATTTTCCCGTAGATATGCAGTGACTTGTTCAGCGGTGAGATCTGTGGATAAAATTAAGACATATATGAATATTATGTTCTTCCTTTTTATTTACAGCAGTAAATATTAAATTACGCTACATTTCCAATTACATTCATTCATCTTTGCGGTTATAAATTTCCTGTGTGTATATTTCATGCTTCAATTTTCTTGTACCTCCACCTTCCATTCCGCTATATATACATCTTAAATTACTGTAATTTAATATTCCGTCCATTTCTCAGAAAATCACCTTTTTTCTTACCGCAAAGCTTCAACAAGCGAGCGCTCGTCCATTTCAAACTTGTGCAGCGCTTTTTTCCGTGCTCATGGAGCTTCATAAATCCTTATTATACTCAGGCTCGTAATACATTTTGTATAGTTACCGAACATTGAAAATTGAATTTACGAGTTTATACACAAATTTTGCATGTTTGCACAATTCTACACAGAACACAAAAAATAAAAATGGAGAAAAGATGATGAATAATTTCTTGTGTGTATACATAAAAGACTAAACACGCGCGAGCGCGGATTTCGCTTCTTTTCTTTATACGTTTCTTTGGTGGTGCGAAGACAATTTATTCGTGTGGAACACAAAATGCGAGCAGCACCTTTCTAGCTCGTGAGTATAGAATCTAATTTATAATAAAATGTTCGCGCATCTCTTAGATGAACACTGCTGAACATGTTTTTATGTTTACAATGGTACAATTTATTTAAAACACCTTCATAAATTTATACTCGCATTTGTGTACATTGGAACATGTAAAGTTTTTTTTTAAATAGCAAGACTTTGTTAATGTAAGCGTTAGTTAAACGACTGTGAACCGTGTAGTTCCAGAAAATGTTTTACTTGTGATGATTTATTTTGAGATTTATGGGCAACATTTAAAAACAAAACGCTTTTATATACATTGTTTTATTTTTGTACCCTAGATTCAGTCCTAAAAAAAATTATGAATAATGTTGAGAAGATTTATAATTATAATATTATATTTTTTTTCTGAGGTCTACAATTTTAATAAAAAAGAAAGATCTAAAAATTTTTCCTATGTATTTTATAAGCAAATATCATTTGTGGATGTTTTTATAAAAGCTCGTTTTCGCTTGCATTACGTTTTTTGGATAACACATTTAATTTTCTTAAAAAGGGTATTTTATCTCAAAAAATAACCCATTTTTTCAGAGAGAGATATAATGCAATAATTTAGAATAACCTGTCATTGATTATATTTTTAATTATTTATATTTCAACACGGAATTTCAAGTTTTAGAGATTTTTTTTAAATCTGCTAGTTTCTTGCAATATTAGATTTGAGCTATTTTCGAACTAATTCCTAGTATTTCACCAAATGATAGCAAAACTTTTAAAAATAATTAGTATAAAATGAGTAGATTCGAGCTATTTTCGATCTAGTTTCTATTATTTTTTATATCTATTAGATCGGCTTTTGAAATATTTTTCAAATTTATTCTTAAAGTAATTATAAAATAATTAGAAAAAAATATATAAGAGCTATTTTGGAATTATTTTCTCGTAAATGGCAACAGCATTTGTGTAAACATCAATTTTTTATGGTAACTTTTCGAATAAAAAAAATTGAATGTTTCCGAAAATAGATTTTCTACTTTTGCAATAAATACATATTTTTTATTATTAAATAATTATAAACAAAAGTATTTTCTGCTATTTTTGTAAATGTCAAGTTTCAACACTGAAAATAACTGTTCCACCTCTGAATTTTTGAAGGTTATTCTGAGAGCCCTATCTATCTTTAGCAGGAAAAAATTTATAGAATGAAGACCGTAAAAACTGAGATTTAAACCACTGTGCGGTGGTTGTTTCAAGCGGTTCATAAAAAAGGATCTTATTATAGGCGGTTATGGCAGGTCCAATTAGAATCATGAGAAAGAGCCCAATCAGGAGAAATAAATCTAAGTTGTGATTTTTTTGAAAACCGCACAATTTTCGAGGAAATGTTTTTTCTGCTCGAGTTTTAAAATACATTTCTAATTAATTTACAAAACATCAAAACCCTAGATAAAATATTATAATTAAGTTATTTTCGAATCATTCGGTAGTATTTTTTATATACCTATTTGCTCGAGTCTAGAAAAATGTCTAAAAATTACAATACAATAAAATACAATACAAAAAATATAATACAATATATTTTTTTAATTTTTAAATTCGATTTTTTTAAATTATTTTGTAAGTAATAATTTATACCTGCTTGAGTCTAGAAATATTTCTCAAAATTATATTATCGGTCTTTATCAATCGATCTAGATTCGAGTACATATATTTTTTTCTCGATATTATCTGTTTTCGAGCTAGATTCTAGTTAATATTGATATCTCGAATTTATCACGATAATAACTATTTTCGAGCTAGTTTCGGGTTAATCTTGATCATTTTTTCTTGATCTCAAAACTAACTGTTATCGAGAAAGATTTTAATGAAATCGTTAATTATCAATTTAATATTGATAATAACTCGACAACAAATCGTTTTTTTCTGTGTGTATCTTTTACGAATATAGTGCAATAAATATAGCTATTTTTGAATCGATCTTAATTTTTTGAAATATATTTCCGAGCTAAATTAGAGTAATTCTATATTTATGAAATTTATCTCGTTAATAACTGATTCCGATCTAGATTCGAACTAAATATTGATTTATCGATAATAACTTGAATATAAATGGAATTCACTATTTTAAATCGAGCTCCGGCTGCTGGCGAATAATTTAACTTTTTCTTTTTAAGTGTGGATTTGATACAAAAATGTTTAAATGTTCTCTAATGACATATGTAAACTGGAAGATTTAATAAGAATCTTAAGTTTAAAATCTTATAAACAACAAAAACTATAAAAAATAATTCGAAACTAAGCTTATAATTTTTGATGAATTTATATCTTAAAGCTTATATTTGTGTCCGGATCTGACATAATTTAGAAATACTTTAAAAAACACAATTAGATTTTTTTTGTATTCAAATATATATTCAATATAACCCTAAGAAAGGTTAGTAATAATTGTATAGTAAATTAACCCCACATTAAACAGACCGACAAATAAAAGATAACATTTGGATAACTTATTTTAGAGATAAATTAGAAGTGATTGACATAATTTGTATATCTCCTTTATATTATATCCTATATATTATATCCTATATAATTTATTTTATAAAAAACTACCAATATTAAGAGACCTTCTATAAATAAGTTTCAGGGTAAAATCACCTGGCTATTAGTAACTCTGTCTCTCTTTCTCGGTATTTTAATATTTGTAAGACATATAAAACAAAAAACGCATTCACCACCAGAATCTGCCTTACCTCCTGTACGGGTCAGGGAGTATTGGGACTCAATTGTCGCAGTATTGTTTGTCTGCGCTCTATAATTTCCTGAAAATAAAAATAAAACCAACATGAAAAAAATATAAATAATAATTTTGTAAATAACAGAAGAGCAAAAGAATCATGATTTGTAAAACCGCAAATTAAATACAAATATAAATTTATCTATTTAATTCATCTGTCGTCTTTATTTTATTATAAAAACACGCAATATAAAGAACATTTTGAGAGGGGCTTCAATTCAAATAGGTTTTTATAAAATCGGGCAAAATGTAGATGTATTATATATATTTATCAAACAAAATGTTGATATTTAAATAAATATATATTTCAAAATGTTCTTTTGAAAAAAAAATCATTATTTGAATTATTTCAAAAAATAAAATATTGTTATAAAGAATTATAAAGAATATGCGAAAATGC
>JAAAKO020014430.1:0-16694 GCA_010015015.2 Bolitophila cinerea
TTATTCGACTTCAATTATTATTTGTGTAATTTGAGAAATTTAACGATTATTTTCAAAATAAAGGAAAAATTAAAGTTTCTCCAATGGAAAGGAACAAAAGTGCAATAAGTTCAGTATAATCTCCCTCATATTCAATACTATTATTCCAACGATCTTACAATTTGTATATCCAATTTCTGTATGGCTGCTAATAAAATCCGGTTAACCGGTCTTTTTCTATTCGGTTACCCGGTATTTTCAAGATTAAAAGACCGGTTTAAACTGGTTATCTTATTTCAGTTTTTTTTTTGGAAAAGACCGAATTATCAAAAGGTACGAGCAGAGTAAAAAAATCGGTTAATAATACAAGCCGGTTTAAAAACGGTCTGAGAAAAATACCGACCAATTAAAAATTATTTCATAAGAAATAAGATTTAAATGAAAATTTAATTTTTTGAAAAAGACCGCGCCATAGAAAAGTACGAGCCGAGTAAAAAAAAACTTTTTTCGTTACTAATACAAGCATGTTAAAAGACCGACTTTTTTTCGGTATGAACCAGACCTGGACCAGATTTTCAGTCTGAACAGGATTTTCGGACTGGACTGGTTTTTTGGTCTAGGCCGTTTTTTCGGTCTAGACCGGTTTTTCGGTTAACCGGTCCCAAGAATTTTGAATTTTGACAGCACTAGCTCTTCGTTTGATAAAAATCTTTTTCCACGAAAGATTTTTTTGAATTGTGATAAGAGCCAGAAGTCAGAAGGAGCTAACTCTGTCGAATTGGCTGGTTGTTGTAACCATTCGTATTTTAATTCAGATCAGTTATTGAGCCGTGTGAGCCAATACATTACCGTGAAGTAACATTATTTTTATATCCTGCAAACCGGGTCTTTTCTCACAAATTCTTTCAAACATTTTTTCCAAAAGGTTACAAAATAATTATAGTTTTTTTCAGATTCAAGGTAATCCAGGTACTAAATACTTTTGAATCACAAATAAGACTAATGGACATTCGATGATTACTGGACACAAATTCGCTTTGGATCCGAAAAGCAGCATACCACTTCTTAGACTCTTGTTTGATTCAGGATCATGGTAGTAGATTAAATTCTTATCAATAGTTATGAAGCGACGGACAAAACTGCTGGCAGTCTCATTTAAATGTATTTTTATTGCAACTTTGTGCACAAGTTTGAATAAATCCAAAATTTGACATAAAATATTACTTAACGTTCCAAATGAAATGCTTAAAATGTCTACTAAGTTTCTATCGGTCAAACCATATCATGTATTTTTTGAACGATTTCTTGTGTTTATGCAGTATTAAACCATTCGATTTCTAAATAAAATTAATAAAATTTCTCGGTCGATTGTTCAAAAGCTCGTTTAAAATCTAGAAATACTATAAAATTTAAAGCTATATATAAAGTTTTAATAATTTTATCATGATCTAAGTCATTTCTCCATGAGCTGATAACACTGTTTATCGCAGTTTCACATAAATGTTTCTCTCAAAATCCAGATTGGGTGACTATCAATATTATTTTGTATTTTGTAACTTAACGCTACCAATGTTTACCTTGCTATTATTTTAGGATATTTTTTCCCCATCAACCGATTTAGACATATCCAAGTTGTCTTTTGGACACTCTTAGCTATTTGTAGCAGTCTTTGTGTGAACTAAAACTTATTTATTTTACAAGAGCATTGTAATGGTTACGTTCATTTTTAAATATAGTCCGATCCGTCTCTGTCTAATTAAAATTATTAAACATTCAACAGACAAATTTAACATATTACACACATTTTAATTTAAGGCTTACATCCGGTACATAGAAAAATGTACTCCAGTTCAATTTTGATAGGATGTCTAGTAAAGAGTCCTTTGAGTAGTTTTTCTAACACGTAATCGACTTTCGCACTATATCACAGGGTTTTCTAATATCACATTTGATATTTGTTCTTACGTTTTAATGTAATCCCAGTTTGTAAGGTCTACTTAGATCAATTATCGTTTTTATATTACAATGGTGGTACGGGTTTCACTACAAATAATAAGGTTAGGTTTTTTATTTTGGAATAGTATTTGGATTTTTGCTACGTGACACAACAAACTTTTAACATTTAAATAAATAAATTGTTTACTGTAACATTTTCTTCATACGATAATACCCACTCTGTCCAATTTATATTTTAACAAAAATATCTATAAAGAGGAGTCAAGTCTTCATTTTATTATAATATTCCGAGAAGGTGATAATTTAAATTCTAATTTGAGGAAAATAAAAAAAAGAATTTTAGGTATTGTATGTCTGAAATACCAAAATGCAAAACATTTTATTGCACTTATAATCCGTAAGACTCATTACGGAAACCCGTTAGATATATCAGATAATCTGTAGAGATAATTTATACATTATATTAGGATAATGTTACACGTCGAAACAGTCGAAACATTGAGCGCAACATAAAATAATATATAAAAGGTAAGCTCTAACCATCAAAGGTGGACACATATCGGTTTAAGTACTTAAGTTCTAATGCTTTCACGGTGAACACGAGCTTTTAATCTTTAATGCTGAAAATTTGGTGTTTACATTACAGGTATGTCTATAATATATAGTAATAGTTATATAAATTTACAATATGTATACTTAATTATATATGTATATATACATAAACTTATAAGTCTCTGCCAGCATTATGTGTTGTGTTGTCACTCCTGTGACTAAATCTGCGTAACACAAAGCCGACCGACGACGAGGCGAAAGCCCACCGCCTGCAAAGCTTGTTTAATGTGGCTTTAATAATTCAATCTTAACATGGCTTTAATTCGATGTCATTTAGATTAGTGCAAAAGTGTATTTGGGCGTAGATCCGTGCTCGTATGTCTATAGTATATTTAAATACATATTTCTGCTTTTATATAGAATTTAGCCAGGAATTTTGTATGCGTATAGAAAATGAGCTTAGCAGGAGACTTTGCTCATATAGTCTTGCCTCAGAGACCTTTGAACGTACCGCTGAAAATTTATAAGCACTCCGGGATCTATCACCGCAATCTATCACCGCTCGAGACGTGCTTCATAATGTTCATTATTATTTCCAATCAGGTTTTTGAAAGCCGCATTTTTGGTTGGAAATTTATTCAACACGGAATATCGTTTACTGCGACGATGCGACGTGAAGCGACGCTGCCACCGCACCGCACAGTGGAATATTTAGATCTTTTTGTGCTCAAAAATATGCCACGTTGTTAAAAAAAAACTTTTTTGATATATTTTTAATTTTATTGTATTTACAATTAAATTTCCAAAAAGCATTAAAAAACGTTTTTTTCATTTATTATCGAAACAAATGTTTGAAAATGATCATTTTTTTATTCAAAGAATAATAAATGATGAGTTTTTGATTTCGTGATTATTAGATAAATATTTAATGACATCAAAATAATCATTTTCCTTTTTTTTTCAAATAACAACAATTGGACTCAGCAGTTTCAGATCTTATTGTTATTCGATGGTGTCATTTTTACTCTAACGTCATTAAAATGACAACTGTTTAAATTTCACGTTGGATTACGTGTCAATTAAAATGACACAAGTATGCTAATAAAGCTCATTCTGGACTGATTCTATGATTGTGCTTCATTGGTTCGCAAAGCATGTTCGATCATTACGACCTTTTGTCGCAGCGCGAGATTCTTCTATGCTCAATGATTCCAACATTGACCAGTTGCGTCACGTTCCGGGTATTGAGAACTCTGCAAAAATTCTTCCAAGAGGTGTTTCCGTTTCTCAATCGGCACTGTCAGATCTATGGTGGCACGGTCTGTATTGGCTTGTACAGGAACCATCTAGAGTGAACCAGAGAGAATTGCACTTATCATGCCAAGATAAAAAGTCTAATCAGTTGGAATTAAAACTTTAGTTTGTGGGCATTATTCAGATTGAGCCAAAGACAGCTTTCACTGTTTGCGAATCTGATGGCACGCAACGATCACTGGTCTAACGCGCAACTACCCTAAATGGTATTGTGAGAGCTACTGCATTTATATTTATGTATTGGAAGGATCTCCGAACTAAAAAAGTGGCTCAAAACGTTTGAAATGCCAAGGCAAGAGTTATTAAAGCACTTTCAGTGCAAGAAAGGCAGTTTGCATTAAAGAAAAGTATCAAAAAATGTCAACAAGAGTTCTTTTCGTGCGAAATGAAGGCTTTGTATCACAATAAAGAATGGTCAGAACGATCACTTTTGATTAAACTCTTTTTGGATGAGAACTCGGTAATGTGTGTTTGTGGTAGGTTTCAAAACGCCAAAAGCACCCTATTCTTCTTCCGTGGAAACAAGAATCAAACTTTGGTCACCGAAAAAGGATGGATTGTGGTTTTTGTTTGCCTCGTGACACAGTTGATGCGTCCTTCGAAACATTAGCTCGTTTTGTCAGTTGTCGTGGACATGTTGCGGAGCTCTGGAGTGACAACGTCTTTGAAGACACTAACAAAGAACTTTCACGTTTACGTCATGGATGGTACGGAAAAATGCCAAACGAACTGGAAATTTATCAGTGCTGGTGCTCCACACCAAGGTGGGACGCTGGAGTGAAGTCAATGAAACACCACCTTCGTTAGGACTTTTGGTGATGGAGTGCTAACCGTCAACCTAATGTACAAATTTTTGACCCAAATGGGGGCTTGCCTCAACAGCAGACCGATATGTACTCTCTCTGATTATCCTTCGGATCTCGAGGCTTTAACCTATTAATTGGTCGATCTTTGCTGCAATTCCCGCTGTCATATAGGACCTTATGGAACATCAAGAAAGTCTTCTCACGTTGTGGGGTCGCACAGCAAAAAATCATAGAACTGTTATGAAACAGATGGAAGAAGATACATCTTTTCACTTTGCAAGGACGCATAAAATTGTATAGAGAGCATGACAATGTGAAGATTGGCAGTTTGGAGCTAATAATGTTAGACAACACGCCACCAACATCATGGTCAATCGCTCGGGTGGAATCTACCATTCAAGGTGCAGATGGTCTGGTTCGTTTAGTAACCTCCGCACTGAAACTGGTTCATATTCGCGACCTATCAACAAAATTTTCATGTTAACAACACTGGGTGCTAATGAGGATCGAACTGCTGAGCATAGCTCATCGGACATTCACCCATCCTCTTGTGTTACAAAAGCTCCAACTATTTCTTCGACTATTTCAAGCATCCAAACCGCATGAAAATAGATGTCCAGTATCTTTTTAGCTCTACAATCTGTGTACTCCTCGAATAAATCCAACGAATCATCTGCCGCAAATCCACTTGGCAAAATAATAGCACAGCCGAACACAAATATCAAAATAATAATTTAGTAATCTCGAGCAGCGTACCACTGCGGCGAAATTTGACAGATTCATAATCTTTTGTGTAATCTCAAGGTAAATTTAATAGGGTAATCTTGTGTAATCGCAAACAGCGTATGAACCTTTAATAGTGAATTCAGAACGCATTGACCGTTGATGCAGTGAACGGATTCCCAGAAAGGATGTCAACACCATATCGAAATAGTTGTACTAACGTATAATATCATCTGTCATCGCCGCCATATTTTTATGTGATATGGACATATATTTATTACTTTCCAAAATATCATTTAATGTTAAAATAAAAAGACGCATTTTTTTCTAAAATCTATAGTATTTTTCTTATATAAACGACCATATTGAACAGCTGTTATTCCTAAGAAAAAGGTTAAAAGTTTTGAACTTTTTGTTTGTATTGAAAATTTCAAGACTAGTTTTTTGACAAAATGTTTATAATGTAAAAATCAAAAATCAATTCATTTCTTTACTTTTTTGCCGGACTCTATGAATGGCAAGCCGAATCATGTGTAAAGACTATTAGAATTGTTTAAGAAACAATTAAAAAAACTAATTTGTGTCAAATTAATACGCTTTTTATTAAAAATAGTTTGATTATTAATTTTTTTGCATAAAACCATTTTTATTTTATATAATTTCCACCTTTTAGAAAACTATTTATGAGAGTTTTTTAATCGTTTTCTAGTCGTTTTTTAGTCCTATTTTGCCAATGTGCGCTGCCACAAACACACGCATTCTAAACATGAAATTCGTCAACCACATCGACGACAAGTCCTTCGTAATGTGATCAATCTTACGCCCACAGCACAGTGCAATCCAAAAAAAGAGCTTTTTTCACCAACACGCCCTACAAAGCTAATCGTATATCAATATTGTATAAGCTTTTTGAATGAATATATAAAATTGTATATATGTATATATGTACAGTATACGTAAACGTACAAGTACATACTCGTTGTACAAGTAAATATATACGCTGGGAAATTAGCTCGTATCGCGAACTCTAAGTGGACGATATTATGAGCGACTGTAAGCTACACACACGCCACTTTCTTTCCATTTCACCGTCATTTAGTAATGTCACCCCGGATGTGACATTCATAGATTGACAGGGGGTAGTGGTGCGCAGCGCTTATTCCTGTCGCGTACACTTAACCGCACGCAACTGTATGCGTCAAGCGACACGTCCCCGTCGCAGACGACGAAGTCCCAAGAACCCTCCTTCATCCGTGCGCAGGTATTTTTTTTAGCTCGATTATTTATATCGCAGCAGAATTATACACGAGCAGCAGCAAAAAAAGCACTTGATAAATTGACGTGCGAGAATTCTAGAGCTTGTGCGAGGAGAGCGTGGTATATATATTGGATCACAAAAAAAGGAGTCCATTCCAATATCGAACGCATAACCTTTGCCCGTGCCGTCGAATGGTTAACAATTTGTTCTCTGCCTGTCTGCTGGGAAATTCCTGGATCATTATATATGTGTGAATATATAGATTTATCAGCACGTACACGCACACACACACACACAGACACAGACAGAGTGCGGCGCATGCACGATAATCTCCTCGGATTTATCTCGTAAAAGGTTATCCCATTTTGTGGTACATTATTAATTGCATGCGCACACCTTGCAATCTACGTGTCAGAGGCTATATTCGGATGAGCTCATCATTGGCCTTTTGTGTGTTTCGTCGAATTGATCCCAGTGCAAAAAACATCACTTTATAGTCTATATATTATATATATACCTTTCTGCTCCTATTTCAGTATTTACTTTTTTATATACTTATATATAAATCATATAATATAGGTATACTTTCTATTTGCGGGGACCCCACATATTTACGATAAAAACATCTGCACGATGCGCTGCCCGGGTCAAGTTTTTGATTTATCGAATGCCACCACATATGTACCCATACCCACATTTATATATACCCATAAATATAAAATTATAGGATGTAAAAAGCTTTATACGTTTTTGTACACCCGTGTGACGAAATGACACAAAGATCGAGTGTTATACACGGACAAGGATACGCTAGGACGCGCATGCTGAAAGGACACCCAAATCCAGCGGCACATCAAGATACATATAGATATAATAGTATAGTAGATCTATATTTCATGTGAAAAGGTACGGCTTTTCGTTGTGAAGGGCGGTATTAATAGAATAGTATGCGCCTATCTTTATAGACGCACATAGTAGAAGTTTAACGGTAGATACGGTATATATATAGTATTATATGCATTGGGTTTTAACTAAACCGACATTATGTGGAAGTGTATCCAATAGCATATAGAATCAATGATGGGCTTGCGTTTCTATATTATATATGTGTATATTAGTAGTATATATAGATTGCGATTTGATATTGGCTTTTATTGAAAATGGGGGAGATTATTTTCTGATAAGCTTTAAGCGTTCTATGTTGCAAAGCCTAACTCTGTCGTACTAATCTGTTATACTTTAGGTGTACACACAAGTGGTCTTACACACGATATGCAAATCGGAGACGATTCAAAAAAGTAGGCTTTCGGGATTTGTGTATTCATTCCAATTGAGATGAATTAGATTATGATCCCTTTTTTGGGTGACTATTATAAAATACTCACAGGGTTGCATAATTAAAAGCGAATTTGTTTCCGATATGAATTTTGTATCGAAATAAAATTTCGTCTCAGGAATTTTACAGAACGGAATTGTTGCACTCGTTTCTAATGATAAAATATTTTCTTTTTGGTTATTTTAAATAAGTGGAATAAACGTATTTTCGCAATTTACAATTTATAAATAATCATTTTTGCCAAACAATTATTGAATAAAACACTTATTAAATAAGAAATGCCGCGTTTTAAAATCTGAAATCTGAATCTGCTGAAAAATGTGATGTGATTTTATGAAAATGTCATAGTGTGTAAATGCCATCGCTTTTATATATATTTTTTTTTAAAATCGTAGCAATATATTAAAAAAAAATGTTTCGATTATAAAATCAATTGCGGCGTAACAACCTGCAACAGATCTCTATCCAAAGACTTTGAAAAATACAAAAAAAAATGTATAGGACTAACATTTTAATCAGAATGTGTAAATATATAGGCACACTTGGCTAACTGAAAATTACCAATTCACAAACACATTTTTTTTCGGCGCAAATATTTTTTTTGTTCGGCGATTTATTATATACCTTTAATTTAATACAATAAAAATCAAATATCTATTTTTTAATGGCTTAAATTTATTTTAAAAATTTCTTTCAAATATCGGTAAATATGAGTTTCGTTTTAGCACTTTTTATTGTATTGAATGCAATTGGGAATTTTTTTTAAATGTTAATTTCAATCTTGTTCTATATCTTCAGAAGACTTTGATCGCTGAATTTTCTTAATCTGTTAAAACCGATTTTGATGAAACTTGGCTTGTATGCTATTTACGCTGAAATTGTGTTTTTTAGAATTTTACATAGTAATATAATAGAAGAGGCTTTAAATAATTCAAAATAAATATTTTTGTTTAATTTTTGACGATTACTCCATAGTTTGCCGTCTTTAGATTTATCCCCCACACTCATTCTTCTCAATTTTTTTAAAGGGTATTTTTAAGTTTTTGATGAGGCTCTAACCATTTTGATTTTTGTATTTTTTTTGGACAATAAATAATACTTTATTTTTTTCTATCAATTGTTGCAGTACTATTTTTTTGGCATTCGATGATTTTTCCTAATTATGTTAATCACAATATAGTTTTAAATTTAAAAACTATCGAACTGTTATGTCTTAAATTCCTTTTTGTGTTATTTACTGCTTATTTTAAATAGAAAATTACCTTTTTTAAAGATTTTAAAAATATGCTACGGGATTTTTACAACGGCGACCTCTTTTAAGAGCAAGTAAAACAATATATTTAACAATGCATTCTTTAAAATTAATAGTCTCTTTTTTTTCTTTACTTCATTAAACTACGGTTGTCCGAAAGTGTATATTGTTAATTAAATGCACCACACTATTATTATTTAAGAAATAAGAATAATTCTCTATATGTGTATATCACACTTGATTCGAAACTATGATTTATAAGACCAGTCCCGTTTAGGTGGGACACAGAAAGTTATTATAAAACCGTGCTTTCTTAATGTACATTCTCGACTAGAACCAGTATAGTAAGTTTTGACGTAGAGCGATATTCTAAACGGCAACGAGTTGTGCGAGCTCAAGCGTTTCTGTTATGGTGTGTAACTAACCTTCAAGCAAAGTGAGTCAAGCTAAAATACACATCTTGTCCATTAAGCTTGTCAGAATTTGAGAACGCTAATAATCATCTATGTCGTCAGGCTCAATTTGAAACCTTTTCCGATGAGATCGTTATTTTACGGAATGAGGAAAACGCAAACATCCAAAAATCTAGAAATATTGCACATTGTTCACCATATTTAGACGAGAATGGAATTCTACGAGTTCTGTTCTTTAGAAATAGCGTATAGCCTCTCCACTGATTCATGCATCATCTCTATTCGCAACCTTGCTTCACGAAGTGGCATGCCACTGCGGCTTTCTACAGCGATAACGGCACAAACTTGAAATTAAATTACGACCAGTTAACAAAAGAGATTACAAACAGTGGCACAAAATGGTTGTTAATCCTTCATCTGCACTGCACATGGGGTGGAGTTAAAAATGACTTGTATTCTTATTTCTTAAATAATAATAGTGTGGTGCATCTAATTTAGTTTAAATTGTGTTTAAATACATTATTATAGGTATGTATTCTTCACAAATTAAACAATAATAACATGAATATATTTAAACATAAATAATTGTTCATTTGAAGAACTACATACTAGCCAATATACACTTTCAGACAACCGTAGTTTAATGAAATAAAGACAAAGAATAGACTATTGTAAGATATTATTTAAAATTCAATATTTATGTACAAATAGTAATTAAGCTTTGTTATAATTACCCTATTTTAAAGCATATATTACAATAATAAAAAGTGTGTACCATAAAATATATTATTTAAATACGATAATTTGGTCATTGTAGGTATATAATACAAATAATATATACAATATAGTTTATTTCATAGGTTATTTGGATTATATAATACACGGCACCCAATATAAAATACAAATACAATCTTCTAATCTAAATCTGGTTAAAAACAAATTCAGTCTCGTGACATAACCGCCCGTCGCTCACGTATTTCGGAGAAGAATGCAATCCATCATATTCTGGTGTACATTTCAGATTATCAAAATAAATATAATACCTCGTTTGCAAACAAAATCAAAAACTTTTGGAAACTCCTGACACACTGATGCACAAAGAAACAAGCATCCGAGGCGAATATACGGAGCAAACTCTATATGTATATACATATAGTAGATCTAGCCGTCCCCTTTAGCCGAGCGACAAGCTTCTCAAAGTTTTCACAACATAAAGAAAATCTTTATATCCGTTTGTGTGTGTGTGCGTGTGTTCTGTGCTTTTATTCTGTGCTTTTATTCTGTGCTTTTATTCTGTTTGTACAATGTTTGTGCTTATATTCAGTACACACCACTTGTCCTAGAGAAGTGACAGTGTATATACGTGTGTTATAAATTACAGAGGCTATACACACAAACACATTTACACATACACATACACATAAAGAAACGATTGTACAATGCACATCACCCTAGAGCGCACCTATATATCTTATTCACCTGGTTCAAGAGCAATGAGCCGTTGATGTGTGGAAGTAAATGTCATGTTAGAAAATTGTTTCTATATTCGAGTTTACGGTGTTGTACTACAATGTAAGTTTTAATTGGATCTACCTGGTTTTGTATGACGTCGAGTAGTATTTACATTATATTGTACGAGTAGAATAGATATAGTAAATATTTACAAGTTTACACAATGGCTTTGCCAGTGTTTACAAACGTATACACAAAAAAAAACTTTATCTGTAGAAATTATATCCTTGATATGCATCTGAGAGCAAAATATCCTCTAGGATCGAGGTTATTCGTGATGCAAATATTACGATTCATCCTTGAGTGATACTTTTATAGGCAGAGCTGTTGCTGTTTTTATTGACACTGAAATAATAATAATATTGTGAAGTCTAGTCTCAATATTCCCTCATACGAAATATATGTAGCAATGTTTATATTTCTACTGACTTCCGCTCCGAACGCCTGACACCCGACATTCGACACCCTACTATTCCCGTATGTTTTATAGGAGTTTTATTTATTTATGTATATTGTATGTTTATATACCAGAATATATACATATAATAATAAACAGGCTCGAACAACATTATTATAGTATATGTGTACACTTACTTAGCAAAAGCTCTGGATTACGTCAACTTGACAGCTTTTTCCGGTGTTCTGAGTATATATATATAATACACTCTTATAGTTTATACAGTTATATACATACTTCTAGTTCGCACTTGGCTTAGTGGTGAAACGCTACACAGAAACAGAAACCAGTGAGACAGAGAGAAAGCGCAGGAAAAGCTGCACCATAAGCTTAATTCGCATTAATTACAAAATATATCATTTGAAATAATACAAACGCATAAATGTGTGTATATATTGGTATATATATAACACATTCATACAAATATACATGAAAACTCACTCTTGTTCTGTGTTCCACAGTTGATTTATGGCCCATTATATACGTTTGTATAAATTTTGAGAACCGCACACCCTTTTAACGTCGAGGGTTGTTTAGCACCCATACAAAACAAACCAATTCTGGTATACGATCGTATATGCGTACGTACGACACAAAAGGTAACCTCTAGTTCCTTCAGAGTAATTGCATAACTTCGTTAAACGGAATATTGTACTCGTGTATATCCGAATACGTGCTGTACACGAAAACATAACATATGTTTGTGTGTGTGCCGGTCACGTTGAATTTAACAGTTATTTTAAAGTTAGTTTTGCTATATTTATGTACACACAAAACAGTATCAAAACAGTGTGTATCGTTCCTAAAACATGATCGCATAAAATATACAGACACGATATCGAGTGTATATCCTTGACTCCAGAAACAGAAACAAGTACACAGTCGTAAATTCCTACATGCCAGCATTTAGAATATGTACATAATAATTATTACGTACCGTGTACAGAGACCGAAGATGTTCCATTTCGATTAAAACGCATATCAACAAATTAGTATATTAAATATTACATAACATTAGGCTAATAGAAATTGCACCCTAAAATAATAGTAAATATGTGGTTGTTTACCCGTAGAAATTAAACACAATTTAATACTTAAACTTTAATAAATTGTTTGGAATATTAATAATATCTTACTCGTACAATAATTTTATATGAACTATAAATATAAAATTATTGTACGAGTAATGTATTATATATATTCCAAACATTTTTTTTTATTATTTGTAAATACATAATTGACTCGTACATTTTTTGGGGTGACGTGGTTTTAGAGTTTTTTTTTTAATAAAATTGGAAATATGTTTAAAAGTTGTGGACATAAAAAAATATAAAAACAAAGCAAATCCTATATGGCTGGCAGAGATTAGCAAAAAACACGCAACAAGTTTTCTGAATGTTTCCCACACTTAAATTATTCATGGTTCTAAATATAACGTACAAAAGAAATTTTAAAGATTTTTTTTTGGTTGCGCCAACTCTTTAAAAGTTTTAATATTTAAATTTATTTTTATAGTAAAAAAATATAACCAAGATTAGGCGATAATCGGGCGCTAATGAGCATTATGCAAGCTTCATGCAATTAATTTTTTGTATGTTACGTATTTACAAAATTTGTAGAGATTCTGTCTAATAACAATAAAAATAAAAAATCGATCTCGGTCGCTTTGCGGGCGCGTTCCGTCGCATATTTTTATATTTTGCTTATTTTTTTTATAAAAATATGTTAATAAATAAACATTTAAATATTTAAAAGGCTTTAAAGGCGATTGCAGTACTAAACATGAAAAAATTGGATATATAATATTTTTGGTAAGTTAAGTGCATCCATTGTACAAGAATAATTTCATTATCAAAAGTTTTATTAATGGCTTTTGGGTTTATTTAATTTTTAAATGTATTCATTGCATAGTATCTTTTAAAAATCATCTAATTTCTGTTTGGTTTTTGAGATATTAAATACACATAAACAACATAATTAAAATAAATAACATAAATAAGCCAGATATGGATTAGGCTATAGAGAAACAAGATTTATACATTTTTTTATGCTTTTAATAAATTATAAAATAGGTTTTATTATAAATGGTATTGTTGTTTTTTTTTAAATTATTATAACATAAGAAAGATTCTTGTACAAAAAATACATACATTTCAGAGAGCAATGAGCAATAAATTATCATCAGTTTTAAATTTATTTAGGTATAAAACATTAAATAACAATAATAATTAAAATTAAATATCTGAGTTTTATAGTGTCAGGAATTAATTATTTATTATAGTATTATTATTTATTATTTATTATTTATTATTTATTTATAGTATCAAAACAGTTATAGTGAGTTAATTCAGCATTTTATGTTCTCCAGCAAATTAATTCCGCCTTTTCAATTGCAGCGAAATAGTTAGTAAAACCGGTTTCGGTGAAACCGGTTAACCGGTTAAACCGTACCATATTTCGAAACCAAATAACGGTTTTATAACTGGTTTTAGGGTTTAACGCATTGGCAACCCTATAAACTTACAAAACCATTTTTGAATATTATTTTGATTATCAGGGCAAACAAAAATTACTGCTTACTCAATCGTAAAATTATTCGTTTAACCTTTTTAACATTTTGGGTAATTTTCTAAATCCGATTTAAAAAATAACAACTTTATGGACGGTGTCGACGATTATGTGAAAAAGTCTTCCGATTTAGCATGTGGCTGATGCTTCAAATGGAAATTGAAAGGAAATCTGCTGGTTCGATGGATAGGATAATTTTGCATTACCATATTTTTACGTTATTGAAGGGAGGTGCAAGAAGCTCAATTTTAGAGTCCAATCTGAAATTTTCATCATTAGGTCAATTCGTTACAAAAATGATCAAAAAATGTTTTTTGCGAGCCCAATTCAATGTATTATTTGTTTGATATCAATGAATTATAATTCATAAAATAAATCGCTCATATAAAATTGTGTTAGGAAAAAAATTTGCACCTTTAAATAGCAGTGCTCACTGAGGATAAACATCCTCCAAAACATAAATGTGCAGTCCCAAAATAAAATGTTTTTAAAAAAAAGTTAGTTAGTTAGTTAATTTTTTTTTTTTGTGAAAATACTTTTTATGATAGATTGTCAATTATTTAGTGGACAAAATTGTTTTTTTTTTCTATAAAAATATAAAAATATAAAAATCATTTGAATAGACATTTAATACCAAAAAGGACAAAATTTGCTCAATAAAATACAAAATATGATTTTAAAATCCAAAATTTGCATAAATTAAAATTTTTGAGTAAAATATGCAAAAATTTGTACAATCAAATTTGGCTTAAAAGAATTAATCAGTTTTATATTTAGGTTGAGCTTATTCAGGACGTTTGCTTTAACTTACTCAATAAGTGTTTATTTTGCTTAATTATTCAGCCGTTATTCATTTTAATATTATTTGGGTTGTTTGAATTAATAAGGCACCTATTAAATAAGAGCTAATTTAGCCTAATTATTTAACCTTTATTTAATTTAAACTTATTCAGTAAGATTGCTTTAATTAGGAATTTAATTAGAGCTTATTCAGCATTAATTCAGGGCAATCTTATTCAGGTGGTTGGCCTAAATAAGGTCCTGAAAAAAATATTATTATGTTACTGAATAGGAGTTTATTCAGCCAATTTATTCAGGCGAATTTAGCTTTTAATATAAGCGTTATAGTATTGAATATAATTAAAAAAATGCGTTCTCTATTTTATGCAATTTCAATTCACGAGATTAAAGGCAAAAAATCGAAAAAACCTCTTCGAGGAATTTAAAAGTGATGATATGAAAAAATAATGTGTTTTTTTTTCGACCTGCATACTTCTTAAAAAACAGGTCTGTGTCTCTTATTTATCGGAGAGAAATTGAAAATATTTGCTGCGTATATTAAGCTGTTTTACATTTAAAAATGTGTTTTGGCCTCTTAAGAGGGATATGCGAAAAAATGTGTAATAAGGTACATCCCTTATTTTTTTGAAGGACGCAAAATTATACAACCAGCTATTATTAACATTTTTAGTATTAACAAAAAATTCTAAGAACTTATTATCTACTAATTTAAATGGTTAAAATAAATTACGCTGCTGAGATAAACATAACGGACAATCGATTAATCGATTAATAATTATCAAATTCATGTATATAACGCCTATATAAAAACCTATATCTGAAATTGTAATTTTTAATTCACTCAAAACTAAAACTTTGATAACCACAGAAGAATATTGAGATTTCTGTTTTATTTTTTTTATCCATTAAAAAATACAATATAAATTATTAATTTAAAAAGTGTAATATATAATATTTTAGAAATATTTATACCAATCGGAAACCCCGCGGATTTCAGACCTCTGGAGTATTCATCCTATTTTCAAATTATAGGAAATTATTCTTTAAGTTAGTTCTGAAAAAAAAACTCTTTGGATAAATCAAGTTTATATCGTCAGTGTTAAATCAGAGGTTTACAACCACGAAAAAAACTAGACCTAAATCACGTATCTAATTGTTGTGGCTTTTAAACGACCTTATAAAAGTAATTTATAAACAAAGCTAAATTATCAGTCTTATCTATTTCAACAAATAAACGAGCTTCGGTTTTTTGGCGTTTGTATAAATTATCACTTTTCTCTTTCAACAATTAAACGACATTTGATTTTTTTGGTGTTTGTTTGCCTTTAATTTGAGACCGATTTTATGATTTTTCTAAAAACATCATGAAATCAAAGAGTGATTTTAATTTTTTTTAAATCTATAATATTTTTTGAAGGGATCCCAACTAAAGTATAGCCGAGATTCCAAAGTCATAACCTTCTTTTCCGAATAATTGATATACTTAAAAGAAAATTTTAATGCCCTATTAAGTCTAATAATTCAATGTATCTGATATGAAACAACCCTTGTAAATAACACTATTAACGAAATATATAATTTTATTTATTTTGATGATTATTTGACACTTAAGATACGATCTTCTGCTCTAGCAACATCTAAATAAATAAATAAGTATATATATATATATATATATATATATATATTTTAAAACCATATATTAAAAAAATAATATTTTTATTATTTATTTGATTACTCTCAATAATCAGCCCAGTCCAATTTGAGTAC
>JAAAKO020014441.1:0-33082 GCA_010015015.2 Bolitophila cinerea
CATGTAAGAACTATTAAAAAAAACCTAAAATAAAAAAGGATAAAAGTATAAAAAAAAAGAAAAAATTTTGTGTTTCTGTAAAAAGAGAACAATTTTATAAAAAACCAAAATCGAAAATCTTGGCATGTTTTAATATATTTAAAAAAAAAACAAATACTTTAATTATTTTAAAAAGTCCGAGTTAAAAAAAATATTATAAAATCACAGATAATTTAAAATACAGAACCAAATTTTCAATTACATTTTTTTTTTTCAATTACATTTTGTACTAAATGTTTCTTGTTTATTTTAGTCCTTTCTATAAATTTAAATAATTTCAAAATAAATACATTGATTAGAGTAATTTTATACGATTTTTGTTGATGAATCCTTAGAGTTCCGGAACAGGGTCTTTAGGTGCAAGAACTGAACTGAAGATTGAAAAAGTATGTGAAAAAGAACCAAAACATTAACCCTAAAAAATATAGAGCCTAAAAAATATAATTCGGAAATAGTTATCACTTGTCATACATCTCATTTTGAGTTATCAGACGATCACTCAAATTTGAAAAAATGTGTAGATACCGATAGTACTCAAAGATAAACCGATAAGACTTTCAAAAACTCCATATTTAAAATTTCTCACACACTAAAGTGTTTTTTTTTTCATTTAGATTTTGTGCTTTTTTTAGTTTTTGCGTGTTTATTACCTTTTTGTATTTCTTAATACCTTTTTCTCTGTATATTTACTATCTCTTGCCAATGTTAGCACATTTGACTCCTGTATATATTTCATCTTTAAAGCAAACGAGTTTTTTAAATGCAATATATTAAACACATTTTAATGTTACGTTTATTAAATGATTAATACATATATATAAGTAAAATATTTATTGGTTGACTAAACTAAAAAAGAGACACAAACATTTGCAAATATTGAGCATAAATAAGAATGAAATTAAAAAAAAAAACAATTCAATGAAATATCACAAACAAATAAATTAAATTAAAATATTTTTTATTGAAATATGTAAACACATTTTTTTATATATTATATATATATATATATACCAAAGGTATTTTGTTTTGTTCGAAACTTGTCATGCAATATAAATTCCGTTATCCCAAGATAATAACCAATTTTTGCACGCAGTATATCACATTAATCCTAACACATTGATAATGGTAAATACCGCCTAATTATATTTTCCGAGGATTTTATTTGAAATTTTGGCATACAATCTAAACATTTATTATTATTTATGTAACAGTTCGAATTTATAAAAATAGCTAAAATGAATCAAATAAAAATGTTTGATTTCTTTGGCTGCACAAATGTTGAAAAATCAAAGAACAATATTTTAGTTTCTTAAAATTATAAATATTATATATAAAAATGAAACTAAACAATTTAAAGTATATAGTTAACAGATAAAATAAGCACTAAATATAGTAGTTTCTAGCTCTGACTCAGATGAACACATAAAAAAATGCAACTTAAATGCAGGAGATTGATCAGAATATGGTTTGGTTTGTTTGTTAAAATGCACACGTCATGTCTAATATTGCGCGAGTACCTAATCTCTGTATTATATATGCATATAAGCGCGTACGTTAAACAGTAAGCATCGAACTTAAAATTATCGGATTATAGATTTGGGTTTTAAAAATACGTGTGTGTGTGTTTGTCCTCTATTTTGTGTCGAATATTAGATTTCACCAGCCTTGTTGAAGATTGCTCTGCTTTGTTTGTATGTTTGTTTTTTGTTTGTTTTCGATTAGGTCGCTAATTGCACGCTAATACTGGTAGTTACTTTGTGGAAAGATCGCTCTAGCAGGAAGGTCCATTGGATCGTGGAGATTTCGGAAACGCCAAGCTATAAATACCGCTAACACCTGCGATGTTCATTGGTTAATATTAGTGAAGATTTAGATTACATTTAGTGTGCTCTAATTTAATCGGTCATGCAAAATATACACTGTATAATACACACACACACACAAACACAAAATTCGCAGCCAAAAGCGATGATGCAATTTATTCTGTTTAACTAGCAATATTTTATAGGATACGATAACATATTAGACAATACACCAAGCTATGCTACTGTTTTAGACTAGTTCTGTTTGCGATTGAAATTTTATATTATTTTTAAATATTATTTTGCTAAAATATTAGTATATTTGTATCAAATACCAATTCAAAATTTAATATTTTATTTAAAAGAATAGTCTTTTTTCATTTAAGATTTAATAGATACACTTATTCTGTTTTTAAATGGACTTAGGAAAAGAGGCTGCTGAAAAATATGTTTTTTTTTTGCAAATTGCACATCACGAATTCCGTGACTGAAACGTTGTGGTATAAATCATCGAGGTCTAAAAAATAACGCAAAAATCATATTATTTGGGCTAAATGTATTGAGTTTTAAGTTGAATATGTTGAAAAATAAAATAAATGTTGTTCAAATTCGAAAAATTAATGAAGGCGCTATTTATTTACTAAAAAAATATTCAAATACTTGCTAGACATTAAATTCTCTGTAACTTTGGTAATTACCATTTTTTGTCAGCAATTGCTATTTATAGATTTAAAAGCCTAAACTAAAAAATGAGAGTGAAATTAAATCCTTGCATTATTTCTATACCTCATAATTGCATATACAAATTTATAGGTAATAAAATGTTCTATAACTTTGTGATTTGCAATTGTTCTCTTATAGATTTTTATTCATAATTACGTTAAACAAAAAGAAGACTGAAAGAAGTATTTCTTAAAAAAAATAACGGGTTGGTGATGAGATCCTAAAGCCGTTTGCCTGACATCGTAATAATAATCCTGAAAAATAAAAGCTTGAAAATCAAATGCTGAAAATCAAATGCCTGACAACCAAATGACTTAAAATAAAATGCCTGAAAAAAGGATTTTGAAAACAGAGTAGTATTAGAATTATTTAATTTACTCCCTTTAAAATTTAAAAATATGAGCTAAATTTAAAAATTACTAGATAATGCAATAATTTAACGGCACCCCATTTTAAGTTTTAATCTTATAGGTCAAAAATTATACTCTTTTTAATACTTCCTTCCATCATAAGCGTTATTTTACAATGCAAAAAAGTGTCTTATGGTTCTGACCTCAGACGACATAAAATAAAAGCAATATAAAAACAACTAAAACACAACTAAAATAATAATATATTGCAAATGCCCTTCAGAATTCAAGCGATCTGAATTAAAAGGCGCAATAAATGTATCACATGTTATTTTATATCAACTCTTTTCCAGTCGCGATGTCGCAAAATTCTTAAAAATTGATAAGACATAATTAATAAGCTACGCTAAAATAACATTTAACTCATTTCTGTAAAGTTCTAAGAAAATGTGTGCGCAATATTATAGTTTGTATTAATACAGTATATAATTATGCAAAAATGAGAAATCGTATGATACGACCTAAGAGCCAATAATGTGAATGTCTGAAAAATCGATCGAGGTTACGTTACAAGCGCTTTAATTTAACAGGCATACATTTTTTTAAAATAGTGTACAACGATATCGATGGTACCTCAAAAAAATCAAAATTAAGAGAATAGTGGAGAAATCTACTAAAATAATGTGCTTATCGACAAAAGATTTCAGAATCAGAGGCAATCATGTGTCAGAAACTACTTAACGTCTGGAGGGCGAACGGCGATGTGAAGTTTGTTTTTTTTAAACATATTTTAATAATTTACATTATTAGGTCAAAAGGTGGAAGCGTTTGTGGTCGCCGAGAATAATGTCTACCCTAACGCAAAGATGTTCTCAGAAGTAGCAGATATGATACTGAAGGAAATCCAATTGAAAATTACTCGTTTAGTTTAAATTATATAAAATATAAATAATGTATAACACGCAACAACCGAAACATCTCATTTAAATTGTATAGTAAAAAAGCGTGCCACACTTGAAAGGTTTTGCCTAAGAAAAAGAATATAATAGGTGTGTGCTAATAATGCATTGTGATGGACTATTACATGTCTATAAACCTTACAAGTGCAACAACAACAACAACAAAAAGCAAAAATCTACTCTGCGCAAACCAACACTAACAGAATAATGGGTCTAGTCCAAGCAGCATTACCTTAAGCACTCCCAATTATCCCACTACTTATACTAATATATTATGTGAAGCCAACAAACCTATTTATTATTTTGGATTAATTTTGTTCAGTGGTGTAAAGTGGTATATTAGATGAATTCAAAGAAACGCGCGCCTTTGCATTTATATTGTGTGGGTATGTGTGTGTTTTGTAAAATGATAAGAGATTCCGTTCAGTTAGTTAGTGTGTCAGTTATTAGCGCTCGCGTTCAATATTTGGTTAGTTCTTGCATTGGCACGCGTGGTTATAGGAATGCACTGGACAGTCCGCGTGGATCTTTCTGGTTGCGGTAGCGCACGGTCAGCCATACACCAACGAACTGTAATGCAACCGCGTTACCCGTGTGGATGTTTATGAATATATATTGTAAAATATGTGAGGGTGTGTGTGTTACAATGTGCACGTGTTATTTTGTTCAAGTGTGCATGTGTGTGTGTTTATAATTTGCGTAACATGTTTCGAATTTAAATACTTTATATCGTTTCTAAATTTGAAGATATTTTATAACTTTTTCAATTTATTTGTCTGTCATGCTATTTGAAATATAATTTTCTAAATGTTTACGTTAATTTAAATATTTTTTAGAAAAAGTTTAAGGAAACAATTTAAAAATCGGAGAAACTTTCAGTGTTCAAATATAGATATTAGAGATAAAAAACAAATGATTTCAATTAAACTGTGCTAATCTGATTGCAAAAATGAACGGCTATATAGTTATTTAATAAATTAAAAATGATTGCAAAACACACTGTGTATAATAAATAAACTAATCACAATTAGAATTAGAATTTCTATGCGTATATATATTAATAGTATTAAATTAGGTAGCTGAATAACGCTCAATAAGTGTGTATAAATGTGTAGGTGTGTCTGAGAAACCGCTAAGTGTACAGATAGTATTTAGATTGGCCTTACCTCAGTGAAGCTGAAGAATAGTCCGATGCCACCGCACAGTTTGAACACATAGTCAATGTTGTCCTCGAGCTTTGGAAGGCATGGTGAGCACATGCAGTCTGGCGATGAATTGAGTGGGCAGCAGATTGGCTAACATAAATCAATGAAACAAAATTTATTTAATGTGTTTTTTTTTCTTTCAAAAGTGTATATAAGATTTACCGTAACGGAATCGCAAGATGGATGTTCGACGGACGTTGAATTGAATCCACAGCATAAGAACTTGTCCTGAACCTCAGTTTTAATGGTGTCCGGTACACTGTTCCAGCCCTCTTCAGCAAACCGTTGCTGTTGTCCAGCATTCACTGCGAGGCAAGAGCATGCAATCGAGAATTGGATCAAGAACAGCATGAATAAAATGATCATGTACTGCCATATGTTATTTTGGGTCAAGGAGTAAATATGTATTATTTTATTATTTATGTACTACTATTCTAATCAATAATTGAACACACGAGGAAAACTACACGTCGATACTCTTGAGCAAAGGATACGAAAAACAGCATAACTTGATGGTGGCGAACCGATCCGACCAGTCCGAGAATTGAGATCAAAATCAAGATGATACCACATGCCAGAATGCCACCGACGATCGGCAGATTCGTGACAATCGAGGCAGCGCGTCCATACACTCCAACGCCGATCAATAGAAACCCGATTAGCTGTTAATTAAACCATTTTAAATTATTGTATTTGTTAAAGGCGCATTAAACACAAAAGAACTTTAATAACAAAAACATAAAAATAGAAGAAGAGAAGCACTTACAATGTAAAGTACATTTAACGCAATTAATGCGTTCTTTGAGCACGAAAATCCTCCGCACATGGTTAGGCTGCAAATGCGCACGTTCGAATCACTGGAAGATTGGGTTTTATGGAGCCAATACGGAGACACAAAAGCTAAACTAGTCACTAAACCATTCAAAATCCAAGGGGATTTATGATCAGAAAAACTTGAACGAAAAGTACATATATTTCATAAATGACATTGACAGTTAGTTTCGAAAATCAATGTTATTTTCGAATTGATGTAGGGCTGCTATTCGTTTTTTAAATATTTTCGAAACAATAAAATCGTTATAGAATAAATAACAAAATTTTAAAAATTGAAATATTAAAAAAACATGATCCGCTTAAGTACAGACACCATTTTATTAATAACATTTAACATTAAAAAAAATATAAATCAAAACTCACAAGGAATAATATCAAAAATATCTGCGTCCACACAAATCGTACATCTCCTCGAAGTAGATGTCAGGAATGCATGGAGTTTTTCTGCGCAGGTTCCAGGTGAAGTGACGCTCGTTGGTGCTGTTCGACGTGATCAAGGGACGGCACTCCCAGCGGAGCCATGGCAGTGCGGGATTGTATGGCCTTCGATCGCATGGCTTTAATTATAATTATTATTGTTATTAATTTATGATGAAACGTTAAAAAATAAACCTCTTACATTGGGACAACAGTTTCCACCTCCGTAGAAGGGTTCGTAGCAGCTGGACCCACAGGGTCCGCATGGTTCACACGGCGAACACATTCTTTAACTGGTTCTTTTTGCTTCGATTGCGTTGAATATATAGTCTTTATATATTTTCTTGAAATATGTCTTTAATTCAAATAGAGGATAAGATACTTAGGAAAATGTATTCTTTTTAAAAATAATAATGATATTATTTTTGTTGTTTTTTTTTTTAAACTATAATTTTGATAATTTTTTGTTGATTTTTTGATTGATAATGATTTTTATGACTAGATTTATTTTTGAATGAATATAAAATATAAATAATAAATTATCGGGACTGCTATAGTTTTTTTTATTTTAGTGGATTCGAAGAGTGGATTTTTTGTTGTGGTATCAAATGGTACCACATCTTTGTACATTATGAATGAGTAAGGAAAAATTGTATATGCTAACTTTATATTTTTTGGTATATTATTTATCAACTTTTCCACTAGGATGAATTTCTACTGTGGCAACCTACATATTTTCCAACTGTATAGGAATGGCAAATACTTATATAAGATAAAGTCAGTTTTTTGTAGTAATATTGTGGAAAATCAATGAAAAGATAGAGCACTGATTTATCGGTATTTTAAATTATTCTTTTGGAGATAAGATGCAATAATATGCAATTATTACTTCTTTTTTAAATATAAAATTTAAGAGTCTTTTATATGTTGGTATATTCAACTTTAGAAATTCCTTGGATGTGGTTGAACCCGAAAACCATCAATCCCGGTAGTAACCTAAGAGGGATACAGTTTATGATTTCAAAAGAGAGAGAGAGGCTTATCGATTAAAAAGTAATATAATAAATCCAGAAAGGCGAAATCCAGAAATCCCAAAATCCAATAATCCAAAATCCCAAAAATTTGCGGGTATAGTTTTAACGTTATTAAAATCGAAGCTAATCCCAAAAAAATCTTGCATGCGCAAGCGCGTGTCTGATCTTAGCGCTTTTTTATTTAAAAAACCACACATTATATATTTTTTTCTTGTTTCTCTGAATCTACTATTTTTTGGATTTTATTTTTCTGGATTTTATTTTTCTGGATTTTGTCGTTCTGAATTTTAAAGAAAAATGTGGCACAAGTCATTTTGGGTTTTATTGGATTTCGTCCCGCTCCCCAGAAATATATATATAATGTGTTGTTTTTTTTTTAAAAAAAGTGCGAAGCGCTAAGACGACCCTGGATTTTTGGGTTTCTGAATTTTGTCTCTAACCCAAAATTAATCTGCACTTTGCGCCCTTTTAAAAAAAAAAAATTTCTAGACTTTCTGAGTTTACTAATTTTGTGGATTTTTTTCTGGATTTATAATAAATGCAGGCATTAATCATTTGCGATTTTATTTTTATGGATTTTGTCCTGCACTCATGTATATATATATATATATATAGAATCGCTCGCATATAGCTCTCAATTGTCTTATTCGTCCAACATAATGGAGTTCAATTTATATTTTCTCAACTCAAAAAGCTGTATGGTCCAACAAACTCATCGCACTATACAAAAACTTGTTATAAAAACCCCTGCAAAAATAATCCAAATCATATAAGCACTGCTACAAAAAAAACAAATCAAACTAACAAAACTAGTTGTCACAATCCACAATAAATCTGCAAGCCAGCTAGAAAACGCAGACAAAGCGCGGTCCTCATTTATTCGCAGAAAACCGTATCTCGAAAATGGAAAACCCTATTCAGCCACAAGAGGATCCAGTTGTCGTGGGCCAACGGGTCATGGGAAACGGGCGTGACATGGCGTTGATGTGTGACTACATGGCCTATGCCATGAAGAAGTCCGCCCAGCAGGTTATTGCGCCTATAAAAAAACAAAATGTAATAAAACTTTAACTTTAACTTTTTTATTGTTTTCTTCTAGAAAATGCTATCCCAATTACATCTGGACGATCGCAAGAAACTGCGTGCCCTGCGTAAGCTGCAGTTGGACACAATTAATTTGGAGGCAGAGTTCCATCGAATGGTGTACGATCTGGAGCGTCAGTATCAGGATAAACACGAAAGTGTGTTCAGAAAGAGACGCGACATTATAAAGTACACCGCTCACTGTTTTTTTTTTAATATTTTTATTTTATCCTCAAATGTGATACGTTTTTTTCAGTGGAACATATAAGCCCAATGACGATGAGTGCGATTATCCAGAACCCGAAGTACTGGAACACCTTCCGTCCGCTTTAGATTCGTTGAGCCTATCTACGGAAAGTGTTCCAGAAGAGGGAGTTCAGAATTTCTGGTTAAACATATTCAAGTTCGTGCCAATGTTCGAGTCAATGGTCAAGGACACTGATGAGCCAGTATTAAAGGTTTGTCACTCACATAATTTATATCTAGAAGTTTTGAATATTTATCATCTCCCAACAAACAGCATCTTCTCGACGTGCGCGTCATGTCGAAACCATTACCCGATCTTTCGTATGTGTTCGAGTTTCACTTTGCTCCAAACGAATACTTTGAAAATGCCGTGCTCACCAAGGAATATCTAATGAAGTGTGCACCAGACACCGATTTTCCGTTTCTCTTCGACGGTCCGGAGATCTACAAATCTCGTGGCTGTGTGATCAACTGGAAAGAGGGTAAGAATCTTACACTGAAAACTGTCCGAAAGAAGAACAACGATCACCGGGGTAAATTTTCAAATATATATATATATATATAATTTCTATATATAGTTATGCAAGTTTTTGTTTTCGTAACAGGACAACAGAAAATTATGCGAACCGAAACTTTCTTTAATTTTTTCGATCCACCAGTGATGCCTGATGATGAAAACGATCCACAGTTTGATGAGATCAACGTAATCGTATTTAAAATATAAAACTATAGTTCCATTCTCAAAAAATTGTTTTTTGATTTCCGTGCAGAACTTTTTGGAAACCGATTTCGAGATTGGCCACTACTTGAAGGAGCGCATCATTCCGAAGGCGATTCTATACTTTACGGGCGAAATCGATGATGATATGGACAGTGATGGCACGTCGGACAGCTCTGCGGATACGGTGGAGGACGTTGCAGTCTCTGAAGAGGAACAAGGTGAAGAGGAGACTGCGGTGGGTGATGGAGGTGACGAATAATTCAAATGGAAAACAACTATAATATGTGCGTGGAGATTTGTTTTGAATAAATTGGTTTGAAAATTAATGCGGCTAATATTTTTTACTATGAAAAACGCTCGCTCGTTTTTTAGAGAAGACTCTCTCGTGTTTTACTTAGGAAAAAATCTCTTGTTTATTATTTAGGAAAAACTCTCTCGTTTTTTACATAGCAAAACTCTCTCGTTTTTTACTTAGAAAAAAATCTTTCGTATTTTACCAAAGAAACAAAATTTCTCCTTTTTTACATAGAAAAAATCTAGTATTTTTCTTAGGAAAAACTCTCGTTTTTACTTAAGATAAATTCTAGTTTTTTACTTAGGAAAATCTCTCGTTATTCACAAAGGAAAAACTCACTAGTTTTTAACTTAGGAAAAACTCTTTAGTTTTTTTTAAGAAAAACACTCGTTTTTTATCTAGGAAACAAAATTTCTCGTTTTTTTTCTTAGGAAAACTCTAGTTTTTTACTCAGGAAAAACTCTCGTTTATTACTTATGAAAAATTTTCGTTTTTTACTATGAAAAACGCTCGCTTGTTTTTTACTATGAAAAACGCTCGCTCGTTTTTGTACTATGAAAAACGCTTGCTCCTTTTTTATTATGAAAAACGCTTTCGTTTTTTACGATGAAAAACGCTCTCGTTTTTTAAGATGAAAAAGCTCTCGTTTTTAACGATGAAAAACGCTCTCGTTTTTTACGATGAAAAACGCTCTCGTTTTTTACGATGAAAGACGTTCTAGTTTTTTACTATAAAAAAACTCTAGTTTTTTACTATAAAAAACGCTTTAGTTTTTTACTATGAAAAACGCTCTCGTTTTTTACGATGAAAAACGCTCTAGTATTTTACTATGCAAAACGTTCTCGTTTTTTACTATGAAAAACACTCTCGTTTTTTACTATGAAAACCGTTCTCTTGTTTTTTACTTTGAAAACCGCTCGCTCGTTTTTTACTACAAAAAACGCTTTCGTTTTTTACTATGAAAACCGTTCGCTTGTTTTTTACTTTGATAAACGCTCGCTCGTTTTTTTACTATAAAAAACGCTTTCGTTTTTTACTATGAAAAACAATTGCCTTTTACTATGAAAAACGTGCTCGTTTTTTTACTATGAAAACGCTCTCGTTTTTTACTATGAAAAACGCTCTCGTTTTTTACTATGAAAAACGCTCTCGTTTTTAACTAAGAGGTTTTTTCGCTTTCGTTTTGTACTATGAAAAACGATTTCCATTGTTTTTATAGAAAATGCTTATTAAATACAAAGATCAACATCAATATTTAA
Organism: Bolitophila cinerea; assembly: GCA_010015015.2. Taxonomy (NCBI): domain Eukaryota; kingdom Metazoa; phylum Arthropoda; class Insecta; order Diptera; family Mycetophilidae; genus Bolitophila; species Bolitophila cinerea. Next base: position 10,968 of record JAAAKO020014441.1, read on the forward strand.
ATTTTTAATAATAAACATCCCATAAAAATACGTTCTCAAAAACACTCTTAAAAACTAAAAAAAAATCAAATCGTAAAACCCCGTTTTTATTAAAAAAACTAAAATATTTAACAAATACGTCGTTTTAAATCATTACCATTTAGAAATTCGACAATAAAAGATCAAAATTAAATAAAAATAATTAAAATAAGATTAAACTATTTAGACATTTGAATTTATATTTTTACCGAACTGAAAATGTGCAACTGCTGTGCCTGTGGACCATTTATACCTCGTGGATCCGATCTCTGCGGCTGCCATGCACCATGCGGAAGTTCGTGTCACGGAAGAGGTCGGAGCTGTGGATTCTCACACTGTAATCCGAATTTTGTGCATTGGTGCTAATTGAACTTTGATATATAGTTGAAGATGAAGATTGTGACTTTTTTGTGTTCTTTTTAATAAATTTGAATGTCTAAAAATATGTTTTTTTTTTGAAAATATGAGTTTACCTTGAGCAAAAGAAATGGGCAAAATCCTAAAAAATGCGCAAGAACTCTCCCCAGAATTCAAATAACATACGTCTCAAAATCTAAAGCAACATAAAAATCGTTTTATTGTACAGATACAAATTATCTTCATTTCCTTTAAAAAAATGTTCCGTTTTGAGACAGATTTTTTTTAGTATTGTTAAGAAACATTGCAAAAAAATCACTTATATTATTCGGATTTTAAAAGGAGGCTTGAACCCACCACGCTAAAGAGTGCTATGTATAAAGCCCATGCTTTACGGGATTTTTTACTAAACGTTTTTTTTTAAAACGCGGGATTTTTAAACACAGGATTTAGGTCCACGGGATTTTGAAGCCGTCCCATATATTATTCGTATATAAAGTGTTTTGCGGTATATCTGGATTTCTATAAAAAGGAATTAAAAAACAATTATTTCCATTCCCTAATTTTATTTATATACTATAACAATCTATATAGGAAAAAATAACAAGTGCTATGGAAAATAGGGATTGACCAAAATATACATTATTCTGCAACAGATTAATTTCAAAGATTCATGATTAAATTTCTCCATCGTGTAGTTTACGCATCATATAGCCAACCTGCCATCACAATCTTCTTATCCTCATTTTCTCAATACGAAGCAAAGTAATGTGGATTACAACAGCCGAAACAGGTGTAACAATGGGAAAAGGATCTTGCCGGTCCACAGGGCGCATAGCCAACCGGTCCACATGGTCCACAGCAGTACATTATTTTAAAATGTTTTTATTTGTTTTTTTATTTTAAAGAGACGAAAATTTTAGTTGTTTTATGGTGGAAGCAATCAAATCTAATGTGATATTTTTTTTGTTAATTCTAGAAAATACCAATATTTTTTTTGATAATCATTAGGTTGCTTTTTGTGAGTGAAAATGCAGTAATAAGTTGAGTGTTTTTTTTAAATGTGGGAAGAAAGGCCACCCTTTGTAGGTTTTTTTTATCAATATCGATTCTCATCTATGAAAAGCATTTTTAATTCAAACAAAATCAATGTTTTATCAGCACGCCGTTCTCTCCAAAACTCGTACCATATATTTAAGCAGTTCATTGTCAAGAAATAAAACCTAGAACTAATCATCAACGTAATTGAATGGCCCAAATAAAACTCCTTCCAAGCATATATTATTATTTCATCAAACATGGGTCATAAATCATATCTAATTTTATTGATTGTGGATTCATTATATAAAAGATAAAAGCGACCAAATATTTTCATCTTATAATTTAAATAATAATAAGATCAAAAATCCATGCACATCAAGAAACATGGATTTACATTTTACACCAACCCGATTCTCTTTCATAACTTTTGACATACAAATTCAACATATTTCTTATACAAAAATTAGCCCAGATATGAAAAATTTGGAAGTTTTTATTTGCTCGCATTAAAGGATTTTTTTAAAACTATGTAAGATTTAATACTAAAAAATGATTATTAAGACGTCTGACCATATAGAGAAGCCATATAGGAAAGTATTGGACGGATTAGTTATAGGTATAGCACACCATCAGGAGTTTAACTTTCTTTTATATATAGTGATTTTATTAAAATTAATGAATATATAGTTGTGTTATGAAGCTTGTGTCGATTAAACTATATAATATATCCTCTTTATCTAATAGATTATATATAAAATCTATAAAATAAAATCATCTATAGAATCTTTATATAGATTTTGGTTTAATTCATATGACTCTCGAAACGAAGCACTTTACAAAATATTTCAAAACCAAAAATCTCAGAAACCCGAATTCAATTTATATATATTATTTTTCATGGAATAAATAAAAATAAAATAAAATCATTGTCAGGAAAACTGTCGATAAGAAAACATTAAAAAATTCTCAATCAAAATTATTCCGCATTTAAATTAACAACAAATTATATATTCCTTTTTTCGAAGACACGCAATTTCAAAATGACTTATCGACCACGCATCTTTACCAGCTCACCCTACAATAGTTGCTGCTATGGCTGCTGCACTTACGGTTATTGTGGTAGTTACTGTGGTGGATGCTGTTGGTAGTGGAGAGACAAGGTCCGCGAAGAAGCAATATTTTTACATGCATCAAAACTTCAATCTGGAATCTAATTGTGCCAGTGTCTTGGATTTGGTGTTCTCTTCAAAGACTATGAGTCGAGCTGTTGTTTCATCATGTCGAGCAGTTATAAGTCCTTGCAAGAATTTCTAAATTTTTATTTAAAACTACATTTCAACCATTTTTTGTACATGATTTCGACGAAAATATATTGAGAATTTTTAATGACAAATATTGTGTGTTTTGTATTCTGAAAAAAAAAACTTTGGGATATCTATAAAATCACGTGCCAGATTATTAAAGTTTTCCACGCTTGTGGTTTGTTACTATATTTAGATAAATAATGGGAGAGAAGATCGGTCTTTTTTCAAAGATCTTACGATCATAAAAATAATTATGCCTTTTGCAGTTCTGTAAAAGTCTACGTTTAAGGTGTCCGCCGCCAATTTTCGTGTGTTGGACATCATTTATTCTTGGATCGTCCTACACAATATATTTAGTCCTGATAAAATCAAGAATTTGTGACGTTTCAGAATCAGGTATATTTTTAAAAGGATGTTTATCGCATACACACATTGAGGAGGGATCTCGATATCCTTACAAATTTTTCTATGTCTATAATATTACTTTTGATTAGTTATATCTTTAATCACCATCAAAGTTTCAAAATCAATCAATTCAATAAATGATAAGAATTTTAACATTGAAAAACACTACCCCAAAAAATATTAAAATCACAAAAATCTAGCAACCTAAATTGATTTTCCAAAGTTGACCTCAAAATGAAGCTATAATTTAAATCAGTGTCGAGCAGAACGTGGAAGCAACAACATCACCGATAAATTATTATATAATATTTCCAAATTCAAAATTCTAAATTCGTGACCAACAGTAACAATAGTTGAAATCTTCGATCACATAATTCAAGAAAGAACTTCAAATAAACTATAAATCTTGTGAAAATGTGCGGCTACGGTTGTGGTGGATACTATTCGTGCAGTCCCTGTGGCTACGGATCGTGCTACGGATGCTACGGAGGCGGCTGCTGCGGCGGATATTACGGTTGTTGGTATTGATAAGAGCGGTATTCGAATTGGACATAACATAATTGTGCCAGCAAAACATTCTCGCAACTGCGTGATTTTATTTGCATGCCGTCCGTGTGGATCCGGCTAACCGTGTGGACCATGCGTTCAAAAATGCGGGGCAGATTGAAATTGCTGAAATATTAATTCAAATACCATCCAATTACATACATATCTGGCTTGCTGTTGGTTATACATACAACATTTTTGATTATATTCATTTTTTTGGCATTTATTAATAAAGAGTTTTAAAATATTTCGATTGTTTATTTTAATAGAAATTATTGTTTATTTCTTATATATTTATAGGGGATCCATCGTGAAATCTTAAATATTAAATAATAATAGATAAAATCCTTAAAAAAATCAAAATAAGTTCATATAACAAAAATATCCTAAAAAGCTTAAAAATATATCAATATATTATACTTCCATAAAAAATAACATAAATCCAAAATCCAAAATCTTCTAAACTTCTAATAACAAAAATATGCGCAGTGTTGCTGGTAAATAAATAACACAAATATACTATAGTATTTGTTTTTTCACCGTTTTTCTAGATCTAGATTAATTGGATTTTCTAAAATATGTATTTTTCTGGATTTTGTCTTTCTAGAATAATAAATTTCTGGCATGTCATTTTGTATTTTATTTTTATGGTTTTTGTACAACAGCCTTTTTGTGATTTCATTTTATTTTTTACACAGATTTTTTGTAAAATCTGTGTTTTTTTAGTTTCTCCCGTTTTGATTTATCGTTATAGGCCTATAGGGATACAACTTATACAATCTAAATTTTGAAAACCCTAAATGGTCGGTATAGGGATAACTTATGAAATCTCAATTTTGAGACCCAAAAGGGTGTCTTTTTCCCAAAAATCACTTCCCCGAAACACATAAAACCATTCCCAAAAATAAACAAATTAAAGATTAAAGACTCGAACCCATTATTCCGATAATACACTTTTTAAATAAAACACCTACATCTAAATTAAATAATAGAAAAAAATTGCATATTCAAGCAACCCGACACATTTTGAAAAATACCACAGAAAACTACAAAATAATTATTCATATCATAAAACCATTTCGGCAAACACACATCAAATTTTCTAAAAAAAAAAATGCTTCCACCTTGCGGACCTTCCTGCGACCCATTCTACATTGGAACATACGGTGGCAATCATCGTGGATTTGTGTATTGCAATCCGAGTTACATGTGCTGCTGGTGCTAATCAAGAGGAAGAGAGATAAGCTGCATCCCCGTGATATATATATATATATATATGTTGGTGTTAATCATTTGCCATGAACAGAACAAGATTCAAATGAAAAACATAATTCTATCCGGGTGAAGTAACATAAATCTTGAGCTGCCACATTATCTCAATAAAATGTCCAAACAGAAAACATAATTAAAATAAATACCAAATAAAAATTAAATGTTAGTTATTATTGTTTATTATTTAGGAAGCCCTTGTGTTTAAATTTGTAATTTAAATTTAAATGCTTCATAGGCTTTTATCATTTAAAAACAAAGACAACTCGCAAAATAATATGCAAATTTTGTTTTTATATATAATTTTTCAACTATCTTTATACTTAAAAATTACAAATTATATGATACAAATAATACAAATGATACGCGATAGAATAATCACAAACTTCCAGAATCTCAACATATAATTGGACTAAAATATATTGCACATATTACACGTGGTCTCAACTTCATCTACGCTACTATGCCAAATTACACTCAACTAACACTCATCCTGCATATATCACGAGAACAAATATATTATCGAATCCCTAACAATTTATATAGGCATATTGTTTTCAAGTATATCTTATATATCTTTTTCATTGAATACATATTTACGTTTTATAATTTATACATTATTTCCATTGTTTTTAGAATACCTCTTTTTATCATTTCACTACAAACATAAATTCGTTTCGTTTTTTTGTTTTGTATCTCTTCTGTGTGTTATTAAAACTTTCAATTTATGCGTGTGTGTGCCCTTATTCTTATTCAAATATTATGCCATTGAAATTATAAATATAGTAATTTTATTACCAATTTCAGTTGTAGTTAAATTATACTTTTATATATTTTGTAATGAAAACAATAAGCGGCAATAACTTTGTGATTACATAAATAATACCGTTTTGTATTTGTTATTAGAATTTTTGTAGTGTTGTTTGATATGAATCTAAATATAACTTTAAGGTTGTTACACTTCTTTCTGTTTACTATATCGCTTTCTCTCTATTACTCTTCATTTTTTACATTTATCACTATATTGTATTAATATGCCTTTTTATAGCTACCTTTTTTAGCAGAGAGGATAAGAAACACATTTAGGTTTACTTTTTATAATAATTATACTGTGTTAATAATACTTATTGTTATAATATGTTCACTAGTTGGTTATACTTAATAAATACAAGAATGTTTTTTGTCTGTACATAAATGATACATTTTGAATGTTTATAGAAAGTTATGTGTGTGTGTGTGTGTGTTACTATGTCTGAATCTGAATGTGTGTGTGTTGTTAAGAGTAATGTGATAATATTACATTGCTTACAGCTTTGTATATATAAATATTTATTTAATTATACTATTTTATGTTCAAAGGCTAAACTCAACCTATGTCGAGTTCGGGCTCTTTTGGAAGAGGCAGGTTTTTGTGTGTGTGTGTGGGTTACATGTGATTACAATGTTCTAATTTAATGTATTTGTATCGCGCGACTATTTCGCGCATTTAACGCTGATTTTCAAGAGGTTATACTGTTTTTTTTCTTTAAGTTTTCCGAAATGGCCTTTACCAAAACAACAATACCGTTCTGTGGATCCTGTTTTGATTGTAGTGCTTTTTGTATTAAATTTGAATGTGTTTGCCGAGTTTTGAACTCATCTGGGTCGGTATAAAAACCAGAAACAAACGTGAATGGTGTGTGTTTATTTGATTCGATCGCAACGAATTGAAATGTTTTTTTTAATAAATAAATTATAAACACAAACGAATTTCGGGTGCGACATTGTTTTACACCAGCTTCTCGTTGGGCTATTGAACGTCCGTCCGAGCATAGAACAGCAGGTACGGAGTAACCGTAATTTTCTTGTTGTTCGGTGACAATAGATCCTCGAAATCACGCTGTGTCATCGATTTGATTTTATCATCGTCGCACATGTGCCAAATTGGTTCCGACGCTGCCATTGTGGGCCGTCCACCGTTTAAGGAAGTGGCATTCAGTGTGTCAGTCGACGCCGCCACATAATTATTCTGACGCACGTACTCCGACGCATGACCATTTGAACTGCCATTCGAGTGTGCGTGCCCTTTCATCGAGATACCACAACAGCCCAGACTTTGGCACGTTGATGTTTTCAAACTGATCTTCTCGATACCATTGATAACATTAGTGCCAATTTTACCAACGCCACTACCGTTAATATTCTTTGTGTGTTTGGTGACGTCACCGCTACTAGACGCCTTGCTACGTCCAAACATTAGTTTCTTTAGGCCACCAGGATTCTTGTCGTTGTTGGCCACCGGCGATTGCGAACTCAACGCTGTCTGTTTCCGTTTGTCGATTGGGCAATTCGTGTATTCACTGTGCGTATCCAAAGAGCAGGTGTACGCAATGTAATGTCCTACCGACAGAGTGGCACCCACATGTGTTATCACGCTGTACAGCTTGTACTCGTGCAGTTTTTCTGATTCGGGCAACGCACAGCACTCCGAACAGAAGCACTGCATCGTAAACGGTGTCGGAATGTAGCTGTTTATCTTCTCCATGCCGCCAGAGAATCTTTTCAGCTGAATGATTAGCAGACGGGGCAGGATCGGATACGAAACGGTACGTATGGCTTCCGTGAGACCAGTGCACACTTCACAGCGGTACTTGTTTTCGCCGCGGAACTGCTCCTTTGTTATGCAGAGATTCTGAAAGCGTAGGTAAATATTTAATTGTCGTTAGTTATTTTCAAGGTGTCTAAATTTAATATAACCATTGATGATTGTATTGCAGCCTTTAGTAGAGATATATTACGTGTTAGAGTAAATTAAATTGTTCCATAAACTATTTTGTAAATAAAATACTAATCTTGGATAATGTATGATTAGATTTTTTAAAAGTTTTTTTTTCCATGGAAAGTTTGTATCATTATTGTTTCATTTTACCAAAAGTGTGATTATTTTGTTTTTTTTTGATTACCAGATTAAATTTTAAAAAGATTATATTTTGGATTTAAGAAACAATTAAGCGTCTAAGATAAAAACTTTTACTATTCTTCAATAAATCAACCCCGAAGAAAAAACTAATAAAAGAAACTACCTGTATAAACAGATGTGGCTTCTCGCAGTTATCCATGTCTTCGTAGCCGGTTATCGGAACAGACAAATCTATCATTTTCTCCTTTTGCTCGGTTATCGTTTCACAGCTCAAACACTTTGTGGACGAAACGGTGACACCTTCAAAGTCCTGTGCAAAGAAGTCCAGTCCGAGTTTTTTGATTTTCTCACAGATTTGCTCGTTTGACTTCTCTTTGCCGAGCTCACTACTACCGTAATCATCTAGCGTAGCAGCAGATGACAAGGACGAACTCACATTAAACGAGGAGGTTTTTGCTAGGCCCGAGTCCGTTGTGTCACCGGCGTCCTTCAACGGTGAATTTAGACGGGTATTTTTTGGTTTCTCCTCCTTGTTTCGCTTTCGAAAGAATGGGAGATTTTTGACTATTGCCGTTGTGGTTGGTTGTGCTGGCGGTGGCATTTCTACCTTCTCCGGTAGGCTTACGAATCTACAAAACGAAATAAATTTATATTAATAAAGAAAATAGCTCGATAGTCGATAAAATCAAACATACCCATTCATAATGATGTCCGGACAATCGGTGATGATCTTTGTCAGTGACTGACACGTTTCACGAATACTGTCCAGCACGCACATCAGAAACTCATGTGCATCCTGCTGTTGATTACCCTCAAAAATGGGACTCACATCCTGCACGGAATTTAGAAATGTGTCCGCATGAAAACCCTCCGTTGACTCAAAGGTTTCGTTACGATGTAAACTCTGGTACAGCTCGTGCAGTTTCTCAGTGGCCACCTGACATGCTGTCTTTGGCAAATCAACAACCGCCGCAACCGCTGACGTCGTCGTACCCATTGACGCCAGATCTTTGGTGCTCCAACTGCGTGTATTCGATCCATGTAAGCCACTTACATTACGACCCAGCGACGAACTCTTTGCCTTATTCTGTCCCAGTTTCTGATTGATCTGTGACAAATCATCGACTAGATGATGCAAATTGTGCAGGAAAAACGGAGCAAATCGCAACGTGTACACGACCGAGTTCAGGTAGCATGTATTGCCAATATTAGAGAGTGTAGCCATCGATGCGGCTATGCTTTGCAGCATGTGTTTGTTCTCAGCATGGTTCATGGTCACATCACCGCCCAGGCTGCCGCTGATTCCGTTTGTCACTTTGACAGGGTGCAAATCGTTAAGAGTGCCACCGCTGCCTGTTGTAGTTGTTGCTTGCACAGTGCTCGTACCGTGCGCAAAATCATACATTCTCTTACGCTTAATCTGCAGTAATTTAGGTGTCTGATTGTTGTCGTTATTTTCGTTTGTCAACTTGTGCTTTGGAATATTGTTACTGCCTGGCGAAAACTCAGTAGTTGTTGTGTTTGTTGATTGATTAAATAAACTATTCTCGACAGGGTGTCCAGAGTTTTCTTTGTTTGCGATAGAGTGCTTTGTGTTACTCAACGTCAGTTTATTGATTCTTGAATTTGCCGTTTTGATCTGAATCGGCTTTCGGACGCTAGATCGCCACGTTGTAGGAACAGTTAACTTCCGAGTTATTATATTTTGGTGTGTGCGCTCATCAACTCGAGTGGCTGTTGCCCTGACTAGATTTCTTTCGTTACGGGTGGTCTCTGAGAATCCGTAATAAACGACGGAACCAGTGTCCTCCCTGAAGCGATTGCAGTGTAAATTGTTCAGTGATGTGTAATTTTCATCGTCATATTCATCGTCGTTAGCATTAACGCTTATGCTTTTTTGGTGTGCAGTAGCTGGCTTAACCGTTGGACGTTTAATGACATTTCTTTTTCCAGACGCAGTACGTGTCTGGAAAAAATTTATGGATTTATGTTGGGCGTCCTCAGTGGAGACCAACACAGGACTGTGGTCCACTGAACGGCCTAATGCTGTGCTCTTTGAATGTTCTGACTGTTTATTAGAATAACGCATCTTTTGTAAACCTAAAACAAAATATGAGAAATATGTTATTCATTTACACTAATATATATATATATATATATATTTAGTTCATATTTAACCTTCAAAAAATGTACTTGGTTATTTCTATACAAAACTAGCGTAATGCGTATCAAAATAAAATATTAAACAATATATAGATATAATAATAAATCTTGTGTATATACGAAAAAAAAACGTGTCCTATTGGACAAATTTTGAATAAACGGTACTTATACTGTCATAATAGTTAGTAAATAGAACACTTTGAAAAAATATATATTGCATCTGTATGTGTGTGTGTGTTTGTTTCAATAATTTTAGGTTTGTTTAACATTTGAAAAATGCAATCTTCAGATCGTAAACAAGTCGTGTCCTTGTCAATTTTCTCTGGATTACTCGCTACAAAAATGACATTGACCTTCTGGCCTTTCAAGCCTATATGGATACAAAACAAATTATTCGATCGATTTCAAGGCTAAAAGGGTATTTTGCATTGAAAGCTAAATGAAATGCATAGCAAATATATTGAAATAGTATATTATGGGATTTATTTAGATTTTCATGAAATAAAATGAAATGCAATTGTATTGAAATAGTTTATTATGGAATTTATTTAAATTTTGAATTGGATTTGTTTATTTTTAAAATATACACAAAACACACGCACAAAAACAAAACTCTGTGGGCTATTTCTTTATATATCCATATCTTCAACGAACTAACATCGTGCCTCGTCCAACAAGACTAATATTATTACGACAGCATCATCAATGCACGCACGTACGCACAGATTACTGTAAAACAACTTGTTGGATGTTTGTGGTCTAGTCTCTACATTCTTTTAGCACCACACACACACACACACATAGCAAGTTGTCTCGCGAATCAATATTATATGTATATATATATATACCGTAGTGGGTAGAGGTGAGACTTGATTTTTCCTAACTATTCATTTATCTACTACGTGCTCCCGCAGGACTGACCATGCTCAAAATTTCAACGCCGCGACTTTTCAGTTTTCAGCATAATGCACTATAATACTCTTGTATAGACAGAAGAGATGAAGAAGCCACTATAATTCGATGATGACCACTAACAAAAAAATACTCACATTACTCGTGTACCGTTGCATAATTATTAACAAATTTAAATCCAAGTAAATAAATACGGTGAAACACAAATTACAAACTAAAACCAACCAACAAAAAAACACTTAATTGACACTTTGAATTGACGACTACTGTTCGTGAAATAATCTCTGCTGGTGGAATCACTGGCGGCGGTGTGTGTGTGTGTCTTATGACGGTGACGCGTATGATCTTCGGATCTTGGGAACACCTGCACTTCCGAACAGAACTCGTTCCAAAGGATCTTATGCACAATTAAACGTACACGCAATTTTCTGTTGGACAGGGATGAAAACGTTTTTTTTTACTGAATTTTCCACGCACCGGCACTGATATTGTAGCTACCATTTTATTTGACTGCTGATTAGTGTGGTCCGATGCGATTGTACTGAGCAACACATCGGAATGTTGCGCTTTGTTTCAAAATATATTTTGCTTTTACATCGTTTTTAAATGTATAATATGCTCTTAAAATACGTAAATAATAACATTTTTTAATAATAATATATACGAAGTGTATGCTTTGTTGTTTATTGTACAATAAATAAATAATAAACAAAATGTTAGCTCAGTGTAATGAACACTGTAATTTTCGAAATTGTTGCTCACAATTTTCGAACACGAATTATCGCACTGTCAAAATGACACGCACACCTTGTCGCCACTTTGTAAACCCTCCCCTCTTTTCACCGAATATACGGCAAGAATGGCTGGTGTAAGTATTTTTTTCCAATAAATCCGTAATCATCTGCCCAATCTGTGTGTAAATTACATTGAATTTAACAGCACGACCAGGCAAATTTATCAATACATTAATGTGCTTCGTTGTTTTTTGCAGACACTATATACTTACCCGGAAAACTTCCGTGCCTACAAGGCTCTGATCGCAGCCGAGTTCTCCGGTGCCAAGGTTAAGGTTGCCGCTGACTTTGTCTTCGGTGAGACCAACAAGAGCCCAGCCTTTTTGGCCAAGTTCCCGACCTCAAAGGTAAGTGAATCAATGCACCGGTATTTACGTATAACTAGCCCTAGACGGCCTCCTTATTATTTTTAAGGTTATGTTGTTTTGGTGACGTTCCCAAATAAAGTGAATTGTTGCTCCACAAATTAAAACCCAGCTCTTGTAGCTCCAGTGCCTTGAACTGTAAAATTGTGGACTAGATCATGCAAAGAATTCTTTTTGTCTGTTTTGGATACGACTTGTGATTTAAAACTTTTTGTGAGAATTCACAATTACAAATCAACAATAACAACCATATTTATTTAACTGTTTCTCTCCGTAAGTTCTTAAATTGAGGTGTATATACGCAATCAGTGGTTTCACCTTTGCCGGACTTGGAGATAGATAAACGCAAATCCCTTTTGTGAATTGTTGATCAAAATGCATTGACAGCAATTTTTAGGGGGAAATTACATCATTTCGCAAAAATCAGTTATAAATAGACGCGATAGATTAATCGTTGCGTCTTCAAAATTACTCCACGATCATGACGTCATTGTGTCGTGATTGTGTTAACATTTGGAGATAGATTAATTTAAGTTCTTTTTGTCAGTTTTTGAATTCTATTTTGTTTAAAAACATTTTAGTGGGAATTTACAATTTTTAACTCGATTATTTATAACATATTTTTATTAAATAAAAAAATACAGAGTTTCGCAAAAACCATTTATAATTAAACTATAGATTGCCGCGTCTTCAAAATTACTCCACGATCATGGTGTCATTGTGGCGTGATTGTGTTAACATTTGGAGATAGATTAAATTAAATTCTTTTTGTCAGTTTTTGAATTTTATTTTGTTCAAAAACATTTTAGTGGGAATTTACAATTTTTAATCTCTATGAATTTTTCCGTGTTTAAATATAGCTTTTGTAATAGATTTTATATTAAATATTATTTTTATTTCAGGTACCAGCCTTCGAGACCACCGATGGAAAGGTGTTGACCGAGAGCAATGCCATCGCTTACTACGTAGCCAACGAACAGCTGCGCGGTCAAACCGATCTGCAGAAGGCTCAGATCCAGCAATGGATCAGTTTCGCCGACCACGAAATCCTGCCCGGTTCTTGCACCTGGGTGTTCCCATTGCTGGGAATCTTCCCATTCAACAAGAACACCGTTGAACGCGCAAAGGAAGACATCACTGCTGCCCTGACCGTACTCAACAAGCATTTGTTGAACAACACATACCTGGTTGGCGAACGTATCACATTGGCCGACATTATTGTGTTCACCAACTTGATCAGCCTGTACCAGTACGTTTTGGAGCCGGAGGTTCGTGCTCCATTCGCCAATGTCACCCGTTGGTTCACCACCATCCTCAACCAACCACAAGTGTTGGCTGTCGTCAAGAACTTTGAGTTCAGCGTGAAGGCACTCGAATTCGACCCCAAGAAGTACGCTGAATTCCAGGCCAAGACTGGTGGCGCTGCCCCAAAAGTACAGGAAGCCAAGAAGGAGAAGAAGCCTGCTGCACCAAAGGCCAAGAAGGAGGTTGAGCCCGAGGAGGAGTTAGACGCTGCCGATGCTGCTTTGGCTGCTGAGCCCAAATCCAAGGATCCCTTCGATTTGATGCCAAAGGGTACCTTCAACATGGACGACTTCAAGCGTAGCTACTCAAACGAAGACGAGTCCGTGTCGATCCCATACTTCTGGACCAAGTTCGATCCCGAGAACTATTCGATCTGGTACGGCGAGTACAAATACAGCGAGGAACTGACAAAGGTGTTCATGAGCTGCAACTTGATCGGTGGCATGTTCCAGCGATTGGACAAGATGAGGAAGCAAGCTATTGCATCCGTGTGCCTTTTCGGTGAGGACAACAACAGCACCATTTCCGGTGTGTGGATCTGGCGAGGTCAAGAGTTGGCATTCCCATTGTCGCCCGACTGGACCATCGACTACGAAGTGTACGACTGGAAGAAATTGGACCCCAAGTCTGAGGAGACCAAGAAGCTGGTAAAGGACTACTTCTCGTGGAGTGGCACCGACAAAGAGGGACGCAAGTTCAACCAGGGCAAAATCTTCAAATAAACTGTGTCTCTGTTCATCTCTCTCACTTCATTGCGAAATAACAAAAAAAAAAACAATACACATGAAAAAAACTCAGTAAATTAATTAAATCTTTTTTATACTAATTTTAATTGTGTGATCACAATGACAATGATTTTATACTTTCGAGTTTCCACTATCGACGATATGCTTATGATCAGTGATATTCCTCTCTTTCTCTCTGGATCTATGTTTAGTGGATCTATGTTTAGAAATTGAAATAAAACCATTTGTTGGTAAAACTGCGTAAGTAAATAAAATATTTTTTTATCAATTCAATACTATACAATACATACAAATATTTATTATTACAGTTTAATCACAAATTTTGGTTTTATCAATATTGCTATTTTTGAAATGCTTATCCTATATTATATTGCATAGAATTACAGATTCGAACCGGGGTAATTGTTTTTAACTTAAGTTTAACTACTGCTAGATTGACACGAGAACCTCGTAGGAGGTTGAAGATAGTTCCTCCTCCCCCAGTGGATAGTACATGCATTTGTGCGATACATGGACTTTGCCCAATTGTAGTCCGACCTTCGGGGTAACGCATCGACCGATGTACAAAAGCTCGGCCCGATTTGTCATGCCTCCAATCACTGCACCGTCTGGGATGTCTCCGTTCTTAGCTGGCTTCCACGTTACATTCGCATTCGTTGCGTACACATAATTATGAAGCATATGCGAAATACAATTCCAAGATGTCTTAGCTGCATTTTGATCTGGATCTATGCGGGCCGGCAACAGGTCGCCACTAACGTACACCTTACCAACATACATTTGTTTGCCGTTTGCATCGATACCGGCTAATATAGCATTTTGTGGTGGACTATCTGCCTCGATCCAATTGGCTATAAAGTAAATTGAAAGATATTAATTTTTAGAAGTGGTTTTACTTATTTTGTTAGAATAACTTACTTTTTGGAGCATTACCGGCCACCAGAACGTCGCACAATTCAGTGATATGAGACGTTCGACCGATGTCCAGGTAAACATAGATATCTTGTTCTGTAAGCGTGCACGGAGTTCGGTTCTCATCGTAGTGAGCACGTCCTACAAACTCAATGTCCTCATCTATATTGTTTAAACCGTATACATTGTACACTGGAACCGCTTGATGCGGCATCGGTTCATTAAAAATTCGACTTTCCCAGTGGTACTGGGTTCCTACAAGTAACTCGAAGTCAGTAACCCGATATACCAAATCGTTTTCTACAACAATGGCATAATTAAATTCTGGATACGCTTTTGCCACTTTCCATGATCCTTCGTGCATGCAACGCGCTACATATGTCGGAGAGCCCGCTAGATCAACACCAGAGTATACGGCTAATAAAGGCACCGTGTGATTTCCACGCTTCACCCACTTTGAATCTGTAAATTATGTAATTGGAATTGTTAGTATTTTATTAGATATTAACTACAATCTTAAAAAAACCTACCTCGGTACACCATTTGAAGTCGATGTCTCTTAGAATATGGTGTATTATTACGGTCAGTATGGATTGACTCCCAGATTTCGTCTTCCTCCGACTCGGTGAAAAAGTTTGGCTCTGCAGCGAGTGCCTGTTGAAAGTCATTTTCGGACATTGTCGGAAAACGGATATACTTTAAATAAGGCCTGAGAACATCTTTTCGTCTTCCTGTTGTGTTCTCCTCTTCGTTTCGTGTACACTCTTCGGCAGCCCACAGTATAGATGACTTGAAAAGATCCAGTTCGGTGCAATTGCTTGGATCCATTTGAAGTATAGTCTCCAAAACGTACGCTGAACAGTCAAGAAATGCCACGCACCAAATGACATTGTGGGTATTTCGGGCGATGTACTCTTTGATTTTTCGCACAGCGAACGATGAATCATAAAGACGCAGTTTGTCGAGCATATCACAGGCATTTGAAGGTGCCAGATTCTTTTCGATATATTGCGTACATCTGGCATCGAGGTCTACTATGTCATAGTAAATAGATTTGGTAAGAATCTCAACAACATTTTCAAGGCATATACGAGCTGATGAAGTATAGATGAAACGTATAATCTCGATAAACTCATCGGAGCCGATGTCGTCAACCACCGTTGAGTTTGCACCAGGAATGTTTAATGTTCCGTAAACGATGCGCTGCAAAACGGTACTGGCCACGCCAATGATTCGTTTGTGTGCCGGTATAATGAGACCATCATCTTCCATTATGAATTTAAAGTCAGGCACTGCGTCATCGGGCATACTAGCGAATAGCTCACCAATAAGCGGGTATATTTGCATTTTTTCCGGATCAGCATTGCCGGGCGGTGTTTCAGGTCCAACAACAGCTGGTTTTACACTGGTCGTGTCTCCAAGGTCAGCATTTGTGTTTGCCGGAATCGAATCATCAAGCACTTCATCTGCACATGAAACAGCTTCAGCCGGGAAAGTATCAGCCACGGCAGTATCGGGTTCTGTTGCCGCACCAGCTTCATTTGGAACTTCAACAGCAGCTTTGACAGAATCTGCTCTAAGCTCTGCGGATGCCATACTATTTACAGATTCCAGATATAACTTTAGCCTAATGTTTCTAGATGAGAATTATTTTAATGTCACTTTATTTTATACGTAAAATTGCATGACTAATAAAGCACAGTTAACAACAATACAGAGTCAGAGAACAATGTGATGTGGACAAGCTGTTTATCGTGTAGCTGTAGGTGTATATAATATATATGTTTATTGTGTTATATCTGGTTATATCAAAACCAAAACAAATCGAGTGCGTAGAATAGAGCGTTTCGGTAGTTCTGACCCCTGCCGCTTGAGGGAGCGATAATCGCTGGATTAAAATGTAAACAAATAATTATTCCCATATAAAAAGACATATGGTATAATGACCGGAACTAATAATTATTTTTTTTAAATATTAATTATTTGTTAAATAAATATAGTTTAAAAACGTTCTTCAAGAGACGCGTTTTATACACTATAATACCTGAATTTCATGGTAAATATATGATTACAGTAGTGGCAATAAGTCTATTTAAAAATGATTATCTCTAAAAATAATTTACATAACATATTATAGTCTTCAAGAATATCCAGTCAGTAGATTGGCTTGAAACAGTAATCCAACTTGTCAGATCGGCTTCCCAACAGTAAAATCATATTCTGGCCGATATTTTAAAGGCGGATTATATATCGGATTTAATCCCTGTATGCCTTTTAAAGTAAATTACGCTTATAATTCTAAGCTTAAAGAAAAAATGCTTTTTTTAATATTTAAACAAGTAAAAATAGCGGAATACGAAGAATATGAGATTTTAATTATATATATAATTTATATTAAGTTCAACAGTTATTACACAAAGGCCAACCAAATTTAGTGTTTGGCCCTGTTGCAACGTAATCCAGAGGATTTTTTTGCAGATTCGTGACCGTGGACGAAACATGTATAAACCATAACACTATACACCAGAGTCCAAGCAGCAGTCCAAACAGTGAAGGGAAAGACTGTCCCATCGGTCGGAAAGAGCATATATGGCCACCGTTTTTTGGGATTCGCAAGGTGTGATCCAAGAACGATCACGGGTTAATACTACACCGATTAATTGGATCAATTCTACGGCGGTTAAAAAGTTTCAGCACCTCTTGGAAAATTGTATCGCCCTGCGGCGAGGAGACTCTGTTGGAAAATAAAAACAAAAACCTGTTTAAATACTGCGTTTTTTGCCCATTCCGGAAACTTTTCAATATACCCTTGTATATATATATAATTTGTAATGTAATTACTGTATTTATAATCAATTTAATCAGCTAATATATAAAATGACAAACAATTTTAAAATAAAGTCGCTCTTGATCACAGTCTTTAAATATGTTTAGAGACTCGCATCTTATTCGAGAGCTATGTGTTCACTCAAGATGCGGCCGATACTCTTGTAATTCTTCGATTGCCACTGGCTGTTAATCTCAACCGTTTCCAATGACTGTTTGATACTTTGCGAGGACTTCTCAAAGTATTTCTCGTGTTTGGTGACGAATGCTCGTAGCTGTAAATATAATAAAGATTTAGTATTTTTCAATAAAATACTATATGTATTCGTATCGAAATTTTTACCTCTGCGAGTTCTTTTTCAGACACCATTTGTTCGGCAAGTGGACCCACGTACCTGGACAGGCGAGACGTTTCTGGTGATAAACTATGCATACAAGTATGTTAAAATACATATATTTTTTTTTCTTAACCAAGTAAAACTTACTAATTATGAATCTCCTCGATGCGTTCTTCCAAAAACGTCTTAGCCAAATGGAAACCAACGTCACCACGGGCAATGCTGCTGAACACAATACTGCTATCCTGTTTGCGAACACCACTCGACTCGTCCATGGACCATTCTAAGTAACGCTGCAACAACCAGATCTCGCGGGTACATCCTAAGGACGATAGAATCATGGCGCGCTCGGTGCCCACGTTACTCTTAGTATATCGCTGCCACAGGAAGTTCCACTCAAGCTCGTTGCCCAATCGAATAGCAGTGCAGTACACAACCGAGCGCAGATCTAGCGGAATACTATAGAATCCGAACAGATAAATTAGCCTACTATGAGTATATTTGTGTTAATGTGAACTCACAGATTTGTTGTGTCCGGTTCCTTGCTGGCCATCCACTTTTTGAATAGTGTTTTGGACTTCTCCTGGCAATCGCCCACATCGAATCGACATGACCACGCCGAAATCAGGACCTTATGCTTAACCTCGTCCAGTTGAGCCGAATCACTACGTTCGGCATTCAGGCCACCGTTTGTTTTGTAAATCGGGGTCAATACACTTTTGATGTATTCCTAATAAGATGTGTAAGTACTTGTATTAGTAGGTTTTTTGTTTCTTTTTTTCTTTTTCTTACCTTAAAAAGACCATACTGCGAAGTTCTACGTAGCATGCGATTGACGGCGTTTAGGTTGTCCAGTGCTGACTTCCATGGAATGTAATGTTTCTCGAACTTCAAGTACTCAACAATTCGTAGAGCAATACTGTAGTCCTGGTCCCCGGTCCATGCCAGATCCAGCACATCGTCGATCAGCTGGGCACGATTAATAGTGTTGATTTTTACATGATCTGGACTGGATAGCTGAGCGATCAGCAAGTCCCAGTTCTTCTTGTCATAGTTAACCTTGTACAGACCAGCCAATTGAATGTTAAACAGAACCCATTGATTCTCTTCGGGCATGTCTTCTAGTGTCTTCACAATCGAGGCGTCCTTGTCGTCACACTCTAGCCAAGATCGTGCCTGTGTACTATTAAAGTCTGACTCTTCCTCACTGGTGTAGCTCAACGGCACCCACCAGCATGTTTCAAGTACATCCTTTGGCCGTATCGTGTCCGACAAGTAACGCTTCTGCGTAATCTCTGCCGTGTTATTCTCGTAGTCTCGCGTAACCGTTATAATAGGATATCCGGTTTGTAACGTCCATGCATCCATGATCTGTTTAACAGTGATTGTTTGCGGTAGAGATTCATGCTTGTGTGCCTCCTTGGTCAGACACGACCACAAGTTATCCTGTTCAGCATTTGCGTATTGATGTTTTTTCAGGTAATTGCTGACACCCCATCGGAAAGCTTCCTCGCCCAGGAACAAATGCATCATACGAATAATACTAGATCCTTTCTCGTACGATATTTTGTCGAAAATCTGAGAGATCTCGACGGGGTCACCGATTGGCACCGAAACGGGGTGACTAGACTGCAGTGCATCGAATTTGAATATATCAAGTGTGTTTGTGACGGACTCCTCTTCGAGTGAATTCCAATTTGGATGCAGGTACTCTACACCCAAACTGGCAACGTACGTGGCAAAGCCCTCGTTGAGCCACAGATCGGTCCACCATTTCATGGTAACAAGATTTCCGAACCATTGATGCGCAAGCTCGTGCGCAATTACGCTGGCCACACGATGCTTGCTGCTGGCCGAAGAGATATTTGGTGAGTACAGCATAGCGGTTTCACGGTACGTGACCAGACCCCAGTTCTCCATGGCACCAGCCGAAAAGTCCGGAATCGCAATCATGTCCATTTTTGGAAGTGGGAATTTAATGTCAAAGTATGTCTCGAAGTACTTCAGTACCTTGGGTCCGATATAGCGAGCATATTCAACTTGATCGATTGCATCACGACGGGCCCAGACACGGAACAACAATTCATCGGTCATCTTCACTTTGGACTCTTTGAACTCGAATTCGCTTAGCGTGTATGCAACGAGGTACGTAGACATCGGCACGGACACTTCAAAGTGATCCCAGACCCAGTCGGGCTTTCCGACACTATAAAATGAAAAACGAAAAGGTTGAGTTTTTTTATTTAAAATATCTCATAACAAAACTTACACATTTTCGGTGTGATTCACGGGCATATTACTGAGCGCAGTGAATTTCTTGTCATGGCCCAGAGTTATCTGGAACTTGGCCTTCATGTCAGGTTCGTCGAAACATGGGAATGCACGGCGGGCATAGGTTGACTCGAATTGCGTTACGGCAAGCCATCTACAATAAAAATCTCATTAAATTATTATTTCAATTTACAGAGACTGAGAAATAAAACGTACTGCTTCGACTGTGTCTTCTGATCAAAGTAGCTGCTACGATAAAAGCCCAGCAATCCTTGATTCAGTTCAGCCTCAAACGGTACGTACAGCTCGTACGTCTGGCCCTTGACCAGTGGATTCAGTGTGTGCACCACGAAGAAGTCGTACTCGGTGTCGAATTCAGTGCGATCAACATCGAGTACATTCTTCACAGAACCGTCTTTGTCTAGCTCGCTTAGCCGCAGTTCAGTGGTGTTCAACTCCAAATTCTTAGAGTGCAACGTAATGTTGTTGGTTGCTTCATTGCACAGAATCTATATACAAAAGAAAAGAAAATAATAAATTATTATTATTATATACGAAAACAGGTTGTAGGTCAATCGCCTGCACGCAGAGACGATAAAGTCAAAGACCGCATGAGCTGCATAATGCTTTCAAGAAACTTGTTTTAAGGTGCACGCAAACACGCATTTAATAAAACCAGCCAATGATCCTTAAATTCGGGTAATCCGATATTGTTATTTATAGCCACTTACCGTAATCCAAACTTTGCCGAAGAATTGAAAGCCCTCATCATCGCCGAGATGTGTGAGCACCTCTACTTTATAGAGCTCCGGACTGACGGATCGTGGCAGCCGATAGTTTGCGGCGCCGACCGAGCCCAGTACAAAAGCCGGCAGAAGGAAGCATATCGCTAGGCTGGCACGTAAACTTTTCATATCTACAGAAAATAAATAAGAAAATGCTGTTAATTTGAATGGTTTGCAGTAAGTGCGCGCTTTTACGATAATGTGTTGAGATCATTCACCATGAACACATTTTTATGGACAAACATATATAAATATATATTAAGTAGTATTATCTCTATAGCATTAACAGCGTGCAATGGGCAATTGTTGCTGTGTTGAGCGTATAAAATCAAACTTAATAATCATATAAGCGTAGCACGTATTCACTTGACCTTGGCATCAATTAAATATATTTTTAAAATATAAATAAACAAATATGCATTTTACATAAAGTGTGTATATGATGTATATATAATAATATGTCGTTCCTTGGACTTGGACATGCAGTTTGGTTTTTAATGTGACATAAAATTAGGTCTTTGACGCTTTGCGCTTCTTCGAACAGCTGGATACATTTTTTTAATGTTATAAGATTTTATCATCTTTTCTTTATAATTTATCGTACATATAAACTTAAAGCTATTCAAAGCCACACGAGTTTGTTGTTTATATATATAAATGCATTTTTTGAAATAGTATTCCAGGGAACTTCTTGTGTATATATATAAGGCTTAGAATCGGATTTTGTAAGATCTTTTAAGACACTTTAGTAAATTTATCATTTATTGATTTAAAAAAAACGATAATTATTATAAAACCTTTAGCAAACCGCTAACGAAATGAGGTTTAAATTATGAACATAAGTACAATATAGTATATA